>JACXGM010008664.1:0-28708 GCA_016801145.1 Umbra pygmaea | reverse complement strand
GGCTTTCTCACAGTCTTTTTCTCCATGCACTTGTACTGTCCTTGCCTTCTAGATGATTCCAGAGAGAGCGTTCAGTGGCACGCTTGGCTAAGGTCCTTAATGGTAAAATTGCCCTGTGGGGCAGGTAGTGAGTCCAGGAGCGTCAACACTTCCTTTGTCTTCCTTCTCGCTTTGTTTCTCCTCTCTGCCCCCCTTCGGGCCTTCAGGGTGGGGCTCTGTGTGTGTGGGAGGTAGAAGCTGTCCTTCCTCCTCCCTGCAGGGGCTCGCACCTGAGACCAGCAGCTGGCTGGCTGCCACACAAAAACCTTGTACCATCCTTGTGGAGACCCAAACAGTTATTCCCACTCAAATTCTATTTTATGTAATGCTTTACCTGAACTTAACTCTTACCCTGATTAAAACTCCAACACAGCTAGAACACAGTCACAAAATAACTAGAACACCATCAGAATACAGATAGAACACCATCACAACAAAGCTAGAACACTGTCACATAATAGATAGAACCCATAACAAAAGCGCTAAAACACAGTTACAAAACGGATAGAACACAGTCAGAACCCAGCCACCAATCTGCTAGAACACAGTTACAAAGGCACAAAAAACAGAACACAGTCCCTAAACAAATAAATTTAAATCAGAAAACAACACTGTCACCAAACAGATAGAACACACTGCTAAGCAAAATGTGGTTTGAGGTTCAGTTCAGAGGGAAGGACTAAAATTACAACATTAACTAGAGCCCTTACTGTTAAAACAGGATGGAACATTGTCAAATAGGTCAAAGCATGGTTTAATGAACACACCCCATACAGACCCAACAGACAAATGGTCACAACACACATTCATCGTTGATGACTACAGCCAGACAACGGCATTATTGTCTGTAGCGGAGTACCAGCCTACCCGCATATACACATGCCAAAATGGACAATTAATGACCGTAGGGTTTGGCTGACAATGATTCCAATCATATTAACAACCAGCCAGTTTCAGTTATAACATTGCAAATCATAGTGTGGAAAAACAAATGGTAAAAATGTTGGTTAACTGTGGTAGGAGACAGCAATTGTACACTCAGAGTTGTGGTTTATGACAATATGTTTGCTGATCTACGTTACTGGCCTGTCCCTCCGGCCACAGCACAGCAGTGCTAAAACAGGCATAGTGCACTTCCTCTCTGCTACGATTGCTTCAGCTAAGACCCCAAGGCTGCTTTTCTCATATCATGTTCAGATACACATCCCTACACTGTCTGATTCCTTCTCTATGTCAACCTGCCCTGTTGTTAACGTGAACACAGAGGCTTCAAAACGGACACAGATAGGTCAGGGACTCCAGCCTTTCACTTTTCTGTTCTGGCTCTTGCCGCCCGTCTGCATTAGTAAATACTCTGACAGTCAAACAGCTTTGTCTGTGACAGGGATCAGCTGTTCACAGTAATTACTTCATCACTCATTATGTCTTTATTTTCATGAAAGAGTTCCTGTACGCAGCTGGAGGATGATGTATGGGTCCTTTGGTTTCCATGGGCATACTCCCCAGGGTTTAGGCAGACGTACAGACTTAATTGATTTCCTAAGCCTTACTTCATCTATATTATCGACCTTTTAAATGGGACTTGCTTTTGGCACGCTTTTTCCCAAACGCTCCCATTTCTTTCTTTCTTTCTCTCTATTTCCTCCAATGTCAGATGAGCTCTTCTAATTCTTCTTTGTTCAGTATTCCCCCCATTTTTCCCAACTCTGAAAACAGAAAGCTCCGTCTGAGTAAAATTTGAATTGCAGATCAATGCAGCTGTGTTCTACCCCTCCCTCCCTCCCCTAACCCAACCCTATGCTGATCAGGGCAGAAACTGAGAGAGCGAATGAGAGGGAGAAAGAGGTGGACAGGGGTAAAGAGAAAACAGAGAAGAGGGTGTGGCTGACAGAGAGGAAGTAAGAAGAATGAAAGAAGGAAGCAGAAAAAGTGAGGAAACACCTGAGAGTAACCGTGACAACGGTTCCCAGGTTCACCAGGCTTTGGCACTAATTCATTTCTTGTACCAGTGAAGGCAGTTCAGTGAGTAAGAAACCAGACTTGCATTCATATTTTGCTCAATTTACCGTTGTTCATGTAATAACTATTCATCTACTGACCTGATCAATATATGTACTTAAAAATCATATACTTTTTTGATTTATATTTAACCAATCAGTGTGTTTGTGATGATTATAATAATCATTATTCAGATGGCATCATTTGACCAACCTCAATGACCGAAATGATTGATCTGGCTACTCACATTTAAAAACTAAATCAAAACAAGACTTTGTTGATATGAATGTAGTGTGTGCTACTTGTCTTTGAAAGTCCCGTTGCTTCGGTATCTTCTAGGTTGCAGGGGAACAGAAGTACCACCCAGAATGTTTCACCTGTCTGAACTGTAGAGCCTTCATCGGGGATGGAGACACGTACGCTCTGGTGGAGAGATCCAAACTCTACTGGTCAGTCCAAAGACCACCTTGTCTACCTGTTTCTCTGGTCTTTCAGTCGTCAGCCAGTCTGGCCCCAGTCTGAACACCTCCCACCGGCTTAAACATGTCAAAAAGAGGGAAGCTTTTTTAGAGTTTAAAACACTTTTCCCCCATCCTAAGGTGACCCTTGTGTTGATGCTCTAGCAGCACACTAACTTTATTTAATAGTTGGTTGTTATCTCTAGTTGAGAAGCTTTTCTATTAGCAGGAACTTTTCAACAGTAGGATATATTCAATCCATTGGGCTGCATGGCTGTGTCTCTGTAGGCTACAGACAGCCACCTGACCACCATAGGGCTTTATTCAAGAATACATGTGTTTTTTTGTATTTGGCTGTAAGGATTGACTTTAAAACAAAATTCCAAAAGAATTCCAAACAAACATGGATTGTGCAACATACAGTACATAATAATCATAATAATAATTAATACATTGTGCTCCTCTTGTAGTCAAATACATGAAGCCAGTTGTGAAATTTAGATCTGCCCTTTCTGTCCCTCCTCTCCTACCCACCCTCCCCCTCCCCACAGTGGTCACTGTTACTACCAGACCATCGTGACGCCCGTGTCCCAGCCGGAGTCCCCGTGCTCCAGGATTCCCCACACAGTGACCCTGGTCTCCATCCCAGCCTCCACAGACGGTCGCAGAGGCATATCAGTGGCCATCGACCAGCCGGTCAGCAGCACCAGCCCCAACGGATACAGTCCTGAACACACCGTCAGGGTTTCACAGTGAGTTGGGCGCGCCAGATCTCTTATCTTCCACTGGACCACAGTCTCATGTCTCTAGGGCCCTTTGTTTTCAATGCTGAGGAGAACATGGACGGAATCGTCGAATCAAGACATTAATAAATGAAAACTTGTCAAAATTAGAAAATAATATTGTAGTTTTTATAATTCCCACAACATTTCTCCTACTGTAAGTGAAACAAATATGGAAGTGAATTTGCGATATATGCCGTGTGCATTTTCTATCGAACGAGGCCAGCACGCACCTCTATCATGTCATTCAAATGTTGTGATGCACTTGATATAAACAATGCTAATTCCTCCCTTTGAAATTCCCCAAACACATAACTCTTGGTTTTCCCGTTATCACTCGCTTATTATTCCAATGCACATGACTAGGTGTGGTATACATTCAAGTCGGTTTCCGAGTCTACCGATTTTCTGTCTACCGATTTAGTTTTTAAACAGACTCTTCTTTTGCTGAATGTTTATGACGTGAGTAATGTCAGTGTCTTGACTGTTAATTTGATGTTTATAAAGCGGGTAACATGACAAGACCCTTTGCACATTTCATAAAACAGCCTTTCCTCTACATGTCGGAAAATAATTGTTTTGCTCAGGGAAAGTAAAACAGTGGAGCCTATGAGGTGATGCGTGTGCAAATAGAATGTTACAGCAGTATTTTTCTATATTTGGTTTCGGTTGCAGGCTTCCGATTGCAACTTGTCAGAATTGTTGTTTGTTTGCAGATGCCGTAGCGAGTGTGTAATAAATATAGCTGGTGCACAGCAGTTCTGCCTACAGCAGTGGTCCCATAGTTGAACAGTAACGGTTGGGAACCACTGGCCCCGGGTGGTTATATGGAGATGATAAAAAGTGCAATAACAAAAAATTAAATGGAAATCACAGAATTTTGAAGAAAAAAAATAGGACTTGTCCAAGCAATAATGGATTGAGGATGTGATCACAAGGCTAATGGAATTACAGACTGGTTATGCAGGTGAATCTGGAGTTTATTCAGCTGTTTCCTGCTGTTGTCGTTTATTCTGTCAGGGTGGACTCTGAGTTGATCAGTCCAGATGTAAAGAACTCCATCCATGTCGGAGACCGGATCTTGGAGATCAACGGAACCCCTATCCGTAATGTTCCTCTGGATGAGGTAACCTAGCTGCTGTTAGACGTAGATTACACTGATATTAGTTCAATTAAAGGCTTGATTTATAAGATTAAAATCAAATGTATTTCATGAATCAGAACACAGAGTTGATGGATCTCAGAACACCCACATTCATAGCCCTGCAATAGGTTGTATACGATGTAACTCGCTCCAGAGCTCAACTCCTGGCTCTGCTCCTCCAGATTGACCTGTTGATCCAGGAGACCAGCCGCCTGCTGCAGCTGACCATAGAGCACGACCCTCAGGACCAGGGCGGCTCAGAGGGGAACACGGTGGACCAACCCCTGACCACCCCGCTGACTGATGGGCCCATCCTCCCCCCCCCGATCACCCAGCCCCCCAACCCGGACATCAACAACCTGCGCTCTCGGATGATAATGTAAGGAGGATACACAGATGTTTCATGGAGCCGTTATACGGGCCGGTGGAGGCGTGCTTTTCTGTCTTTTTTGACACAGTATGCATGTTATGCAATACAATATAAACTCCTTAGCTACATTAAATGTACACATGCAAGCAGTCGACATGTGGAATAGTGTTTGACCCAAAAAAATGTAAATTACTGCATTATTAATCTGAGTTACTGTGCCAAAGTTGGTGTAGTGGTTCAAGCTCCCGAATCATGTGCCTTGGCGATGGCAGTTCAAGCCCCGGCTCAGCCACTGTCTCTGCCCTTCCTCTCTGTCTCCCCCTACAGGCTTGTCTCCCTAGCCTTCACTTCCTACTGTTCTGACAATTAAATTATTGTTAAAAAATGATACCCCGAGAAATGAGTTACTGAGGACCTCATCAACGCATTCCGCTTTAAAACATTTGTTATGTAAAACTTTCCAGTGAAAGTACAGTAATTCATTGTTATTGTTGCATATAAACAAACTGCTAAACCTAAGTAATAAAGCACAAATGGGTGTGGCGCTATTCAAGAACTATTCTTAGGAAACATATCACAACCCCTAATGATTCCTTAATGCTCTTATAAACTGGTAATGAATGCATTTAGAGCACTAGAAAGCAATGTGCTCTCATCTATACCATCTCATATGCCAAAGATTTCAGCAATCAGGGTTCAAACAACTCAGTTTGTTATATACATTATTACATTATTTCAGTTCAGTGACATGGATGACTATCTGCATGTGTAACTGCAGCTTTGTTCCCATTTTCTAGTCTAAAACAGTAACTGTTGGCAGACAGGTGTCACATGACATGGTTGGCAGTTCCATTAATGAAGGTGTAAAAGGCTATGTGTGATACTGTAACACTGACTCTCCTGCCATCTCTCTCATTCTTTGTTTGTCTTTCGTCCTGCTGTCCCCACCCCGGTGTCTACAGGCGTAGCTACAGTATTGATAAGTCTCCGTCCTCCAGTACTGCGGCATCGCCTCTCTCTCAGAGGAAGGACTTTAACCGCTCCGAGTCACTGAGGGTGGTGTCCAACAGCCGTATGCACCGGATCTTCCGACCCTCAGATCTCATCCATGGAGAAGTGCTGGGAAAAGGCTGTTTCGGTCAAGCCATCAAGGTAAACACCAAATCCTTGTTTATTTTTGGGGGGGTTGACTGCCATGCTTTAGTGGTCATTTTCTGTTCAAGTGGCTTGTTTGTATATATTTTATTGTCTTTAAATCACACTTTATTATACACAATGTGTGAGAATTGTACTGTGTATGGCCATGTTTTATATACTAAAGTGCCAAAAGAGGGCAGCAGTGAGGCACATCACAAATTTACTTTTTATACCAAGTAGCCAATGGACTAGATGTGTGGATCTGCTGCTTTGATAAGCTGTGAGTAAATATTGAGTTTGATGGTACAGTTGAGGGATGGCCAATATCGTTGGGTTTTATTATATTTACATTTTTATTTAGGATGAAAATGAGCTCACAGCTGCTCTGTACCATAGAGCCCCCATGTCCTGTGTATCATAGAGCACCATGTCATGTGTACCGTAGAGCCCCATGTCCTGTGTACCGTAGAGCCCCATGTCCTGTGTACCGTAGAGCCCCATGTCCTGTGTACCATAGAGCCCCATGTCCTGTGTACCATAGAGCCCCATGTCCTGTGTACCATAGAGCCCCATGTCCTGTGTACCATAGAGCCCCATGTCCTGTGTTAACAGCCTTCATTGCGTGCCTTTACAGGTGACTCACAGAGAGACTGGAGAGGTGATGGTGATGAAGGAGCTCATTCGCTTTGATGATGAGACCCAGAGGACATTCTTAAAAGAGGTGAGTGAGATCACTCCTATGACCTCTTTAGCCTTTGTTTATGTGTCCTCATGAGTCGTGAGACACTGTGTAACATCCAGACATACATTTTCTTCAACAAGTATGTTTCTAGAAGCTTCTATGAAGGCCTTTTAAACTGTTAATGAAGGCTTACTGGTTTCAACCGTCACATTTATTGGAACATCTATATCAGTTCATCTAAGAGCAGTATTAATATTGCGTGCTACATATACAGAGAATTCATCATGAAGAACAAAGCTTTGATTTAATCTGCTAATAGAGATCACCATTGTTACTGCTTGTCTTACTGGCTGACTTAGACTGGCAGAAGAATGTAGATATTAAGCTCTGAATGTCAAGTTTAAGCCCAACCTTTAATTAGGCTTTGACATGTGGCCAGGTGGTCGTTAGTGGTGGAGACACATGCACCCCCTGGTAAACAGATACGGTCCACATACACACATGCACACAAGTCTCTGCTGCAGCTAAACGCCCATATTCTGTTTAACTGTAAGCTGTAGATACAGTATACTGTACAACAGACCACGACGGCCCACCAACAAACACATTTATGTGAATGGAGGCTAAGGCTCTTTTTATAATAAGCCTTAGTCTGCATTTATATAAATGTGTGTTTAACACGCTCCAATTACAAAGGAAGGGCTCAGCTTTGATAAACTACAAAATGAGGGCATGGTTTTTTGAGCTTCTAACTTGAAGAGGTTTGAACTTGTTTGATGTGTTGAAGTCTTATATAGACAGGGTTGTCAAGCTGTTGGCCGTTTGGCTTTGGTGGCCATATTAAATCACAGTGTCATGTCATGTTTACCTGCTAATCAGTCCATTTCCCTCTGGAAGGCTGTATTAGACACTTATTAGGCTTATTATGTCAAGTTAATGACAGGAGAGCAGACATCTTGTGTACTTTATAATCAGATTCTGCCAAGAGGCATGTCAACTTCACAGAGATGTTTAGGGCTGTGACTCGGAGGTCTTTACCAAAATGACCTGGCTTCCCATGAGTTCATCTAACTACTACCTTAACTAAACACACCAGACCCCCAGATCCTAGATGGTTGACAATTATCTGGAGTTCAAACTAGGAAAGCTTTCTAGACTTTAGGTGTAAATAGGGTTAAATATTAAAGAATGGTTGCACTTTAAAAAACTAAAAATGATTACATCTTGGTTAAGAGGACATACAGATGTCACACGATAAAGTGGTGCCATTCGTACCGCGTCAACAATCAGTGCATTTAGTTGCCAATAAATGTTCTATACTCATTGCTAGGTGGTGCTAGACCACTTAAAAAAACAGGAGATTTCAGTTCTAATCCCTCCTTGGGATACGTTTTCTTTTGGGACAGAGACTGATATTAAATCAATGTAATTGTATTACTATACACAGTAGAATACCTTTTTTTAATTTAAATAAAGCCTTGTTTGTTTTAAAACGGTTTTAAGAAAGCAAAGAAATATTGTAGACTACTCTGCATTCCTAAATCCTTTGTGAAAAGTTGTAGCTATTTATACAGTACTGTAGAGTATATCAGAGTATTTATACAGTACTGTAGAGTATATCAGAGTATAGTTTCACTTTGTGGGACAAAAATGGTTAATGAAGACATAGTGTTCTTAAAACATACAGTAAGTCCTCATATCTCTGGAAGCCGCTCTCTCAAAACATAATTTATTTTTTGTACCAACACTGTGAACTGTAATAAAAATATTTTAAATATATAGATATACCAATGTCATCTGTATTACCTCTGACTTAAAAATTATGTCGGAGTGTTGCACTGCATTCCTGTTGCACTTTGTCTGCACATAAAGACTATTGTGCTTTTGAATCTACTGTAAGGAATTCATGTTTCATTTTTAATTATTTTTATGTTTAAAATCAAGTACTTGTAGACTGTTGTTGCAGTAGTAGTATTTTACCATGACTTTACACTTTTACTTTTCTTTAATGATAATTGGTTACTTTTTCGTCCATCGATCTGCAGGTAAAAGTGATGCGGTGTCTGGAGCATCCCAACGTGCTTAAGTTCATTGGTGTTCTTTACAAGGACAAGAGACTCAACTTCATCGCAGAGTACATAAAAGGAGGCACTTTAAGAGAGATCATTAAGAAGATGGTAAGAAGGGACTTGTGTTTCTACAAGAGTCGAGGTTAGAGAAAATAAGGGGTCTCTTGAGTTTTAATCATTGGTATGTCTGTTGGGTGAAATAGCCAGAATCTGACTGCTCTTGTTTTGTCTAACAGGACACGAGCTACCCGTGGAACCAAAGAGTGAGCTTTGCTAAAGACATTGCTGCAGGGATGGTAGGTGCACGTCCCATACCTAAAACAATGTAATAGGCATGCAAACAACAGATTGTATCAGGAGCCAGTGCACACATGGTTGGGCTTATACTGCCCTCCAGTGGAGATCAGTGGCGGCTGCAGGTCTTTCAAAGAGGGAAAGCTCATTTTTGGCCTACATCATAAACATTGTCCATTTATTTATACATAAATTCTGCCCTACGTTCCTATTCAAGAAAATGCTCTGTGACCCTGTCGTACCAACTAGGAGTCTTTTCCAGTGACTTGACCAGTGTCCTCTCAATGGCCAGCGGAGCTAGGCTGCTTAAACTGCCTTGGCCAATTGTGTTACGGGTGTTGGACTTGAGCCGCTTTAAGCAAGAGAAGCTCCTTTCTACACCTGCAGATGTAGCTCCAATTGTTCCTATTAATGAGAACACTTTGTAAAGATGAGGCATTGCACTGTCCAACTCCATGTCTTTAAGGAACACCAAGTAATCACACAGCTTTCCTGATCTGAATACAGGACTTGAAGTTCAGAGGAAATGTGGGAATTAGGTTAAACTGAAACAAGGAATGTGGTGTATGATGTGGTGTATGATGAAAATTGGTTAGCAATTTCGTGAAGCAAATACCAAGAAATAGGTTGCAGCAGTTTGTCTGTCGACTACACTTGTAAAATCCACAATGGGACTGAGCTCGAATAGCTTTGGTGACTTTTTATAGTACAAAATCGCTGTCAATCAAAAGGAAATGCAGACCCTCCAATCATGACCCTCCAGGCCAGCCCACTCCTCCATTCCCCCCCAGAGACGCTGAGCGTCATAATCGCAGCATTTATCCAATGACCTTCTAGTTTCGAAGCACTGAAAAAAACTATTCAAAGCAGCCCCATTGAAGTCCATAGACGCCAGGCTTCAACAGGGAAATGCACTGTAATGTAATGCTACAGGAATGTATTAGAAGGAAATCGAGTCAGTCAACCTGCTATTGGTAAGTGATTCTGAAAAAACTCGTCTTCGAGATGAACGTGTTCTAACGCATTTTTTGTCAATAAAATATTAACACAGTAGTACATATTTGACCATTATTTTTTTGACATTTTAGGGGAAGCTGAGCTTCCCTTTCAGTCTTAAAGAAATCGCACCCGGTTGACATCTAGAGGAAGTGGAACAGCACTGTTGGTCACATGTAGACCTATTTTCCCATATTAAATTTACAGCTTGAATTCCTTTAGGATTAGTGTGTTCACAGTGTATAGCTTTTGATTTGGGTTTACTTTGCTTTGTTGAACGTAGCACATGACTGACTGTAGATTAATGCATTTACAAAGGATATATTATGGCAAGCGTTTGAGAGAATGTACAGTGAACAATGAAACATTGTTAAAGTAGTGAACACTGGTTTGAAGTTTAGGCTAACTACTGGTTTCTTTTTCTCCATCTTCCAGTCATATCTGCATTCCATGAACATAATCCACCGTGACCTGAACTCATACAACTGCCTCGTCAGAGAGGTGAGTCATGAATGTGCCCTTAAAGTCTCTTGTTTTCTGTCAGAATGAAGCATGTCCTGAATGTCAAGATGGAGTACAGGTTTGTCTCTTTGAAAGTTATGACATCTTGACATATTCCTGACATCGGACACAAAGAACCCTTTGTTATTTTCAACTACTCAGGGCTTGTTAAAACAGAGGATGTACCGCTGTATTGACATGCAATAAGCACTGATTTGCCTCCCTTTTTTAAAAGGCAAGGTGTATTAAAGAACTTGGGAAGAAACCAGGATAGAGATTTTATGCCCATTTTCTATTAAAGCGCACCATACTGCTCAGTAATCCTCCATACTGCTCAGTAATCCTCCAAACTGCTCAGTAATCCTCCGCGCCGAAATGGACTGGGCGAGGGCAGTCCGGGATGTGTTTCCACATTTGATCGAAGCATTTCAACAGTTTATGAGTGCCAGTGGCAGAGACAGAGAATCTGTGCTATAGAGAGAGGAAGACAATTGTATGCCTCAACAATTTACAGAAAATATAAATAAAACGATTGGTAGAACAACAATAACAGGCAACTTGTAAGTCTGGTTCAAACGACTGTTTGCAAAGAAAATAATTTCATTTTAATAAGGGTGGAGAATTTTGCTTGTGAAAAGGCTACTTCCTCTTTCAGAGACACACTTATAAAGCCTTAAAAACGATTTAGTTATATTTAAAAAATATGAAAAAGGCAATTCATGTTAGATAATCTTTCCCTACACTATGTAGTATTTGGTTACACGGAAAAGCAACGCCTAAAATTCATGACAGTTATCAAAGACGGACCAGTGATTGCCGCAATTTCTGTTGAAATGGAAAAATAAGAAATAAAATGATTAAAATCATTGTACCCATTACTATTTTTATGTAATGATGTTGTAAGTGCATATAAGGTAATTTTTATTTAGAATCCTCAAGGAAATGTGTCAATTCAAGTATAGAAACCAACGAACATCGGCTGCTGAACTTCTCAGTTCGTAACCCCACCCACCGGTTTGCTTCGACCCGGACAAATTTGAGGTGTTTTTTCCTCTGATATGGACCAGTATGGTACACTCCAGTGGGCTGGGTATAGGTGGGTACACGTGACGTGCAGTATGTGACGGTACAGTCCTCTAATAGAAAAGGGGCAATAGTGTTTCCGACACCACAGTCTTACATCAACAGACTAGGATCAGGAGAAGTCTGTTGTATGTTATTTGATAAACAGACCAGGGCCCGGTTCCCCAAAACGTTCTTATCGCTAAGTAGTTCTTAACCTAATAGGTTTCCTAATAGGTTTCCTATTAGGTTAAGAACTACTTAGCGATAAGAACGTTTTGGGGAACCGGGCCCAGGTCATTCACTGTGCTTCATATTCTGGGGTGTTCTCTGTATTGACTAGTGGTGGTCACTCCCTGACCTGTGTTCCTATTCTGCCTGTGTTTTAACTCCCGGCCGTCACTCTGAACTGTAATTTGTGATGAAGTAGGTGTGACCCTGTGTGTCCCTTCTCTCTCCCTGTAGAACAACAGTGTGGTTGTTGCAGACTTTGGCCTGGCACGGCTGATGGTGGAAGACAAAATACAGGACAAGAGTCTCCTGCAGAAGAAGCCTGACCGTCGGAAGAGATACACTGTAGTTGGAAACCCCTACTGGATGGCCCCAGAGATGATCCATGGTGTGTAGTGAGTTTGTTTGTATGTCCTGTATGTGTGCGATGTTAAACCTATTGACTGGCGTTTCCAGCCTGACTATGGCTTCTCCGAATTTGCCCGGACCTCCTGCATTAGGCAGCGCAAATTGGCCCTGCGCTGGCCGGGATTTGGGATAAAGTAAAAAAAAAAGGTACTGTATTTGTCACATACAAATACATGTAGCGAAATTCATTCTCTGCATTTAACCCATCCCTCAAGGGAGCAGTGGGCAGCCATATACAGCGCCCGGAGACCAACTCCAGATTTAAGCCAGTGCCTTCGTCAGGGGCACTGATTGGAGAACCTAACCTGGATAGATAAGTCGTATTATAGACCTTGTCACATCGCTCTCCAGCGACTACTTGTGCTCATATCAAGGAACCTGTAAGTTCACAGAAGTATAGTTGGTGAGGTTCAATCATCCCACACATGATCTGTTGGGGGGGGGGGTTGCAGAGGGGGGAGGCATAAAATGGGGATAATAATCATTAATATTAATAGAAATGTAAAGACCTATGTCTTTTTAGGTTAAAGATGTTTCAGAACCACTTATTGCAACAATGTCAAATTTTACACAAACCATGTTTTCCTTGAAATGTCTTCCCTCAGGTAAAAGCTATGATGAGAAGGTGGACATCTTTTCCTTTGGGATTATGCTTTGTGAGGTAAATTCTCCTGACTGCAGAATATGAAACCCAGCTTTGCTATAAGGAATACAAAACACTTTGTATTATGTCCGTCACAATAAAATCTAGGATGGTGTTTGACACGATAATTTAAACATTACCATGCAACATTTAAGGTTATACCGATTGACCGACCTTTAAGAAAGTTGATATTCCACATCAATAAACAAGCTCACTCACTTCCATATTTTTTTAAACAAAATGGTTACTGTAGAGAGTTTTGACCGCAGTAGAGCTGGGCTGAACTACTGAATCATGTAAAATAAATGTGGGAGTTCTGTGAGTCTCCAAAATATGCAGAACCATTCTGGCCTCTGATCTAACAGTTGTGATATCTGATCTAACAGTTGTGATATCTGATCTAACAGTTGTGATATCTGATCTAACAGTTGTGATATCTGATCTAACAGTTGTGATATATGATCTAACAGTTGTGATATTCGATTTAATAGTTGTGATATCCGATTTAATAAATGTGATATCTGTTCTAACAGTTGTGATATTCGATTTAATAGTTGTGATATCCAATTTAATAAATGTGATATCTGTTCTAACAGTTGTGATATCCGATTTAATAGTTGTGATATCCAATTTAAAAATTGTGATATCTGATCTAGCAGTTGTGGTATATGGTAGCAGTTTCTAACAAATTATCCAGTTTCTTGACTGCTGTGGAAACTACTGACAGGTCTGCGGTTGTGGCTCTGTTCAAAAGAAACGGCGCCTGTTGAACTTTTCTGTGAACCTGTCTGTCCCCTCCAGATCATTGGCCGGGTGAATGCTGATCCAGACTACCTGCCCAGGGCTCATGATTTTGGGCTCAATGTGACAGGCTTCCTAGAGCACTTCTGTCCTCCAGACTGCCCCCCAGCCTTCTTCCCTATGGCTGCCCTTTGTTGTGATCTGGACCCTGAGAAACGGTGAGAGGTTCAATCCAGCCTAATACCTTAATTTTACCTAGCTTTATGGGAGCGTTATTGGAACTTCACTTTCTATACACAGATTATTTATTCAATAGAATTGTTCTATGTATTGCCTAAACAGTTTCTTAATAGAGCAATATGTTGGTTTCTTAAAAAAAAACAGAATTTGTGAAATGATAGTTCTTTTTATACTTTTGATTTTGGGTCTGTCTTGGTAGATGGAATGTGTACTCTGTCTTTTTCAGTGGGTTAACAGATATTTTACACAGTTCACTCAATTTATGTTCATGTTAAAGACAACCACTTAATAATGTAGGCAATCACCATGCCAGCTAAATAATTGTGAAGTGTTTTTACATAAAAATATATCATACCGTATTTTGTTTTTCTAGCTGGTCAACCAGAAATGTTATTAAAACACTATTAAAACACTATTGCATGTACAGTGGAGACAGGAGAGTTGAAAAGGTTTAAATGCAAAATGTTGTTGCTGCAATTAACCTGGCTTCTAAATTCTACACATTGCTCCTTACATTTTTTTGAATTATTCAACTATAAATAATGATCAAATAAATGGTGGGAGGAGGTTCGCATGGCATTGCAGGACAGTCTACATCACGATGGTCATGGGTTCGAGCCTGACCATGGGTTCTCTTACTTTGCCCGGGCCTCCTGCACAAGGCAGTGCAAAATTGGCATAGTCCTGCCTGAGATTTGGGTTAGATAAGTCAGATTATCTATCATATCAGGTCTCCAGCGACTCCTTGTGTTCAGATCGGGCGCCTGTAAATTCAATCACGGAAGTATAGGCTGTGAACGTAATCATCCCTTGCATGATCCAGCTAAATGCCTCCGTGTTGGGTGAGCAGTGCGAAAAGAATCGGCGACTCGGGCCACATGTGGTTAGATGAACCATGTGAGCGCCCCTCGTCATCTCACAGATATTTACAAGGAGTTGTGGAGCTGCTGACAAGGCAGGATTAGAGAGGGATTTGTCAAGGGAGTAAAATGGGGAAAAGTCATCCAAAACAATTAATAAATAAAAAATTAAGTGTGCGTTATAAGCCTCCTGCCCCATAACTTCTAGTGTAATTGACTTGGTTGACATAATTATTTTAAATTATACTCTGATTGGCTCTTCTGTCTATAGCCCCGCCTTCACTAAGCTGGAAGAGTGGCTAGAGAACCTGAAGATGCACCTGGAGATCCGCCTCCCACTCGTGTCTGAGCTCGACACGCTGCACAAAGCCTTCTGGAGGAACCACACGGCCCCCACCAGGGCTTGTACCGCCATGCGGTCTGAGAACGGGCTGCCTCCGCACGCCGAGATGCCAGAGTAGAACCGAAACAAGATGTGTCTGGCCCCACCCTCAAAGAGGAGTAAATGCTGGTTAACGCAGAGGCTAGTAAAGCCAACCTCTGGTAATGGCGCGGTTGTTTGCATTGTCCAGGGTTGGCTTAGGGAGGGACTCTGTATGGACCTTCTGCAGGCTAGCATTCACACTGGCTCACAGGGGCTGGCTTTGGACTGTATGGACTCAGGGGGACCCGAGGATGAAAAAGCCAGCCTTGCCAGAAGGCACACATTAATCTCCAACCATGAGAGTCACTCAGACTAGTGTTAGCACTACAATAGACTCATGCTGATGGTTTACCTGAATGTCAGTCTGCTAGCTACTAAATAGCATTAACAATCGGTCCCAGTTGGGAAGTAAGTTAAAAAATTCCTATTGTCTTGATCTTATTCAGATGATTTTCAGTCAGATGTATCTCAGTGACGGTGTTCCTCCTGCATTGTGCACTATTCACGCAACAGTGTGTGTTTGCAAAGTGTTTGTGCGACTTTGGTTCGATTTCATTCGGTTTAAATCCACCTGCTTGCTGAAGTGCTTGAGGAAGCGGACCTTTTAATGAGGGAAAAAATCAAACACACAAGTTGAGACACATACATAGTCCAGTGTAGAATATAATCAATCAAAAGCTCTTACTCTTAAACAGGCTTTTTAAAACCGCATGTCTGTAAATAGTTCTGTGTCCAGGAATCCTTTGTTCACTCTACTGGTGATAGTTGTGTTCAAAATTGCAACCTATTCCCTTCATTGTGCACTGCATTTTCAATTAAGTAGGGCACTAGAAAGTATATGATTTCATTATAGTGACGTCCCCAGTCGTCAACATGGTCCACGTCTGACCACACATCTTTTCTGACTGTAGCACAGACTTGACCTTGAGGTTCACGCTTTCATACATTTGGTACATAATTCCATTTCATGTGAGTGTATCACTGTGTTTTTCAGTATCTCATGTATATAGCCAGTGATGTTATCATATTGTAAATGTTTTAAATATTGTAAATGTACAGACATATTTTGTATACTTATAATATATGCTACCTTGCCATATTTTTATTGGGCTATGTGTTGAACTTGATGAGAGAGTTGGGCAGTAGTAACTGAAATGGAGCAGATGAGCCATAACAGATGGTGATTTGTGTTGGATTGCCAGGGTGAGAGATGTGGCTTTTTCCATGTTAAGATGTCATCTTAGGGCCTGCGCTTACCCCTGTCTATGCTGCATATAAGCAATCTCACATGTATTACTGAAGTATTTGCATCTCCTGTTGGTTATTTTGTTTACATCAGCCTATGGAGGTCTTTAGTGTCCTGACTGTGATCTGGGTGTTGTCTCAACTAAGCAATTACAAATACTATAGAATTAAAAAAGGAAAGAAAAGAGATGTTTGGTATTAGGCCTACATTATGGCATATAGACGTATTATCTCAAGCATAATGTAACAATTTTCCCTGGGTTTTAGTCTGCTGTAGCTGGATAAATGTGATCTTGAAGTTCTGCAGACTGCCAGACAGTCGCGTCATATTCTGACTCCAAGCTTCTGTCTGTTATTTAATACGTGGAGACAACCCCAGTCACTAACTTCCTCCTTTAAATGCAGCTCCCTATGGGAGCCCTCTGTTTACACACAATCTGCTGGCTGTAAATAATGTGTATATGTCTGTTGTTGTGCATCAAATACGACTCTCTAAATAATCTCTTTCACTGTATGTATTTCTCTCATTTGGTTGTTGCTTCTTCCTCAATCAAACCATTTTTCTATTCTCCTTCTGTCTTTGCAACTACAAAGCGCTGTGCAGTACATTACAGAGATGTGTACTGGCTAGATGGGATCGATTCTACTGTAAACCCTACCTATTGTTTTAATTTTACAAAAACGTAACAGTGTATTGACAGAGAGGACAAGAAAGATAATCTGCAAAACACAGCATTTCTTTTTCTGCAGAGCCACTGATATCTGTTTGTATATAATTGAGTACTTTAGTTTGCACTATATTATAAAATGGCTGCCTGCAGCTTTTTTACTTTTTCTTTTGGGTCAAGAACTAAATCGGCATTGGTTGATAATGAGTGCAAGTCACAGACAGAGCCTTTGAAATTGTAAACATTGATCATGGAAATCACGCCCTCTACATTGTAAACATTGTTTGCCTGGAGGTATTCATTTTTAATTTTTAGACTAAATAATGTGTTAGCATGATTTTTCTAACATTTCAGACATGTTTGAAAACCGAGAACTTTGAAGGGTTGAAAAGAGGTACCGCGGCGCACATGCATATCTAAGGTTTTTAAATGTGTTATTGAAAATTATAGTTTGTTACAATGAGGATGGGTTACCCAAGTGCTGACTACACACTGGTCCTTAGTGAATAATGTTCTGTGTTTTAACGACTGCATTACTTTATTACTGCAGTATGTCCCGAGAGGTGTTCACACAACTGTACCCACACATACCATTTGTGTTGGATATCTCCATTTCCAAGTCTGTTCCAGAAATAAGGCCCGCCTAATCAAAATGCACTCGTTGACTAAGCTCGACCAGGCTCAGTTGTGTGAAAAGGCTAGACTTGTCTATTCAGTCTCCATAGTATATGATGCCAGTAGTACATTACCAATCCAATGAGCATGCAACCCACTTTTTGTCAAAATATAAATCAATACAAAATGTCTCTTATGCACAACGTCTGCTATTGTGTTTGTCAATTGGCATATATGTGAATTCAATTGAAGGACTGTATGTACAGTACTATCATGCCTGTCAAAGCCACATTATTTTTCAAGCATGTATGACGGATGGATGGATTAGAATGTTTCTGCAAAATGTTTTTTTGCAAAGGATCCTTACCTCTGAATAATATGCTGTGCCTTTGTTTTAATGCTAGCCTTGCCAACGACTCAAAATATGTTTGTTTTAATGTATGTTTTAATATTAAATTCAAGAGCAAGCCTGATGATGATGAATGGATTTAAAGTTATTGATGATATGTTTCACGATGACATTTTCCTCTTCTGTATCATATTTATATTTTCCATAGTTTTCCGTTGTCATTTTTTTGTATCTTAAGGATAATTTTTGTTTTGATTTTTATCTTATTTAATTTGTTTACACAAGCTGTGAAAATGATTCTGCACTTTAAAATCTGAACATGAAAATTTAGAAATGGAGTAGACCACTATATTTCATCACAGCTGGAATAAACATGTTTCTCCTTTCTTTACATCATAGTCTTCTGTTTAATATGTGTAACATAATGTATAATTTCTTGTGTCTTTTACATTTGATGTGACTATAAAACAGTATGTATTCTCCAACGTTGCCCGGAACCTCCAGCACGAGGCAGTGCAAATTCCAAGGGTGGATTTACATGCTACGAGGCCCCTGGGCACGAGTGTCTTTGGAGGCCCCCCACCTGAACTCACACAACATTCAATGGTAGCCGGAGATTTGCGTCTCAATGCTGGGTAGTTTTCAGCGATTTTATCATTACAGACATCATTATGACAAAATAACATTTCTACAAGTATGTAGGACATCACCGTGCACTAACACAGGTTATTTTTGCATGAAAATCCATGTTTCAGAATAATGGATTTTTTTCATTCCTCCTGTAGCCAAGGGACTTATGAATTCAAAACTTTAAATTACTTCACTGTAAGAAAAAGTATGACCCTTTACGAGGCGAAAATATCCACATAGAGCCAGGTGGACTTAAACCCCCTCAGCCCTAGGAGGGTTAAGGCTGTAGTACATAAAAAACAGTAGGAGTTTACAGCGCAATCTTGAATCATGTAAAAAATATACAGCTCTGGAAAGAGTTAAGAATTTACTGCAAAATTACTATTGATAGGTATGTGTTTGGGTAAAATTAACATTTTTGTTTTATTCCATAAACTACTGACAAAATTTCTCACAAAATCCTAAGAAAAATAATATCTTTGAGAGCATTTATTTGCAGAAAATGACAACTGGTCAAAATAACAAAATAGATGCATTGTTGTCAGACCTTGAATAATAAAAATAAAATAAGTTCATATTCATTTTTAAACAACACAATACTAATGTGTTAAATTAAGAAGAGTTCAAAAATCAATACTTTGTGTAATAATAATTTAATAATAATAATAATTGACTTTCATGCATCTCGGCATGCTCTCCACCAGTCTTTCACATTGATGTTAGGTGACTGTTCCACTCCAGGCGCAAGAATTCAAGCATCTCAGCTTTCTTTGATGGTTTGTGACCATCCATCTTCCTCTTGATCACATTCCAGAGCATGTCAACGAGGTTGAATTAAGAAACATTGGAGGTGTACTCTTAATCTCTTCAAGGTCTTTATAATATTAAATACATAATATTAAATAGATCTATTATCTAACACATACTGGTAGTTAGAGGCACTGGTATTGGTAGTGGTGGGACTGAGGGGCCCCTGTATTGGTTGTGGAGGGACCTTGGTACAGTTTGTATAGGAGGGGCCTTAGTATGGTTTGTATAGGAGGGGCCTTAGTATGGTTTGTCAAGGAGTCCTGCTAAGAGTTGAGGTAGAACCGAGGGCCCTGGTATGGGTTGAGTTGTAGAAAGTAGTCATGGGCCGCTAATGGGTCCACAACTGTTGGTCTTTCTATCTACATTTTTGTATTCACAGTAGATTGTCTCATGGACCTCAGACTATTAGGGGCCTCAGGGTGCCTTTTAGCTTGATGCCCCTAATGGTCAGAGGCCCCTGGGTCTCTAGAGGACATTTGCTCTATTCATAATCCGACCCTGGCAAATTGTCATAGATTTAAGATAAATCGGATTATCTACCTTGCCACGGTTCTGTCCAGTGACTCCTTGTGTGCAGATCGGGCGCCTGTAAATTCAATCGCAACATGAGCTGACTAAAGGCTTCCAAAGGCTTCCATGTTGGATGAGCAGTGCGAAAAGAATCGGCCGGCTGGGCGACATGCCCTTCACCACCCCCCCACCGGTGCAGGTAGTTGAGGAGACAATCAAGGCAGGGTTAAAGGGAAATTGGACAAGAACAATTGGAAGGGGAGAAAATGTAATATTTAGTAATAATGTAATATGTTTTTATAATATAGCATATCAGGTTGTTATTAATACATATTTTTTATTGTTGAAAAATACAACTAGACAAACCCAAATGATTTTAAATCCTACTCTATAATAACATAATAAGAACTTGTTTAGATGTAGGCGTCTTTGCCAGGGTCACGTGACTAGAATATGATCCACCATGCTCATCCATGTGCGATTGTTTTCATTCCGACAGTGTTGCATGTTGTGCGGAGTGACGTCACGGTGGGTCAGGCAGGCAGGGCAGTACTGCTACTGAACTGTGCGCGGCTAAAATCGCTTCTCAGATGCACAGACGCAGTCATTCGGTGTTGTTCACTTTAGGCAGGGGTGCAAAGAACCGTGGTGAAAGACGAATCGGAGCTACCTCCTGCACAAGTTATCCTAGGCTAGGTCGAAAGCTTTTCATTGTCCTGTTCAGTTATCAATAAACAATATTTTTTATTTGTATTATAACTTAAACTAAATGGAATCCTCCAACAACCGGTTTAGGAATACTGTGTTTAACCACGGTAAGGCTATTATATTCATGTTTTTATTAGGATGAATGTACTGTATGCAGGTGTCCCGGACGACACATCGATTGCCAATTGGTCTGTATGTTTGCATCCTATCAGTTCAGCATCTCGTCTGTCGCCTTGTTACTGTACTGCCTTCGTGCACACTTCATCCGTTGTCGGTGGCTTGGGATGGTGTAGATTGCTTATTGCAAGGAAATAGTATGTTAAAGTTTAGGGATCATAATCTGATAAAGACTGTCTGCTTAAAATGCATACAGTACACCCGTTCCACACACTGTGCGCCGGTAATGGAGATCATTTTACCCCTATTTGTTTCATAGTGTCCGTTTCACAACAGTAAGGAGAGTTATCAAAATAAGTGGACATTTTAAAAGCACCATGGTCATTTCTATGTAGCCTACTGTACATGGGACGGACAGTGAGAAGGACTCTGAGACGGGAAACAGGAATGTATAGTTATGCAGGAATTACACTATGAGACTGACCACACTCTATTTTTGGAGAAGCAGAAGGAAGGAGTTGGATGCCTATTCTGATGTTGAAACTAATGCTTTGACATGCGGAGAGAGAATTCCCAGCAGGCTAAAAAATGCATTTAAAACCTTCTTAATAAATTGAATAGTTTAGCTTCATTTACACAAAGCAGATGTCATTAAACCAGACGATCTTGGCACAGGTTTGCCCCCATGTAATGTAGAGTGAGTTTATAAGGAAAACAGGAAACCATGTCTCTATTGGCTGCACTATATAATAGGTAGTGTACCTGTGGGTTCCAATGGTGTTGAGACTCAAGACTGTATGTAGGTTTTTAAATGTACCCGATAGTAGGCTACAGAACAACGTAGTTCTGAAGTAGTTAACTCTGGGATGAGGTCAGCAGACAGAGACTTGTTATTCTACCGGAGTCAGCTGTAGGTTTTAGATACACTTCACTGTATCAGACCACTACACATGCATATGCATATCTCATAACAACATGCCTTCAGTCCCTACCTTGTTACTGGTGTATTACCATTTATAGCCTCCTCCCTCCATATGCATCCGAAATATTGAGTTAACTCTCTGACTTCACTTTATCCAATTATCAGCATGCTGACCTGCCTGTTTCTGTGGAGAGTTACGTTCATTTCTATTAGGCATAGATCACAAGCAATTAAAGCTGCTATGCTCACTTGTGCCCATCTGCCCCACTGTAATTATTTTCATTTGAGGACTCAGCTCTAATGATGTCACATATAGACAGCTGGCAAGTCCAGCTTGTTGCATTAATAGAAAGAGGGATCAGAGAGAATGGGTTAGAGATTGCAGGAGAGAGATGAAAGATAGGTAGGGACCAGATAGGTCTAGAGAGATCTACTGCTGTGGGGATTAAGTCAAGAGGTCGTACTGCATCTCCATCTGCTCCTTGATGGCCTTCTTCTTGTAGAAGGTCCGATTTGCAACAGCAAAACAGGAGAGCTCTGTCCTTGAGAAAGACCGAGACAGACTGACTGACAATATAGACAGACATACAAACCATACAGACAGTACAGACATGCACCACACACACTGTAAATCATCTATTGTCATATTGTGGATCTGAGGTTTGAGTAATTTACCTTAGCTAGCACAGTCACCTGCATCAAGTAGAATGCTAGAACACTTGATTGTTGTTTCATTTCCAATGATTTCCAGTGCCATCCCTATAAGCACACAACATTTAAAATATGTCGAAAAGACGTCTTTGTCGTTGAAAAGACATCGAATAGTAGTTGAAAAGATGTCGTTGAAATTATTGTGCTCACTGATCTGCAATTGGAGTCTGTGAGAACACAGTATAATTCTCACTAAATTGTATTATTTTTAATTTGCCATTGTTTCTCTTTGATTTTAACTGGCCTATTACAGAAACTAAAACTGGAATCTAGGTCTTTCTAATTAGCCCATTTAAAAAACGGTTGCACTACTTATTTTAAATACGTTTAAAAAAAGCTCAGACCCAGGCCAAAACAACGGGAATCCTAATATACTTTACAGTAGCTAAAGTAGAGGAAGTGGCTCTGCTGTGAAGACTGGCTGGAACAACATCCAATAGTGGAAGCGACAGCAGAGACGACCAGACAAGGGTGCAAATAGTATTTCAACCTGTCTGAACTGTAAGATTGGGCTGTTTTTGCAGACTGTACTGTTTGACAATTGAAATAGCTTCAATCAATCAAGCTCAATATACAGCTGAAGGTGGTTGAAAGAAAATCAAATTCTATTTGAACCCAACTGTTGCTAATGGTCTATCCAGGCGTGGTGGCTAGCAGGCTAGCGGTGGACATTCCTCAGACAGCGCTCAGTGGAGAGTCACAGCCTTCTCAGACCGCTGTGGCCTGTCTAACAGCAGCACGGCTAGAGAATCTGTTCCATGTAGGTCAGCACAGGACTGAAATCAACACGCCTGCCATTATAGCACAGTAGACTACTTCTCCAGCCAAATGCGTGCTGGATGTAGCAGGCTGTTCCCAATTCATGTTGAGATGTCTTCTGTCTTGGAAGAGACTTTGTTTAACGCACTTCTTCGCAGTGTAGATTAATTAATTTAAACACTGTAGCTGAAAGAGTTAACACACTTGATGCAATTACTTGACATGGCTAAGCAATGTAGGGTGAAATGGAATTTAAATGGTGTTTAACGCATATTTCAGCTTTGCTATGGCGATAATTGAGTGAGTGTGGATTAAAAAGGGCTAGGGTCTTCGCTCTGAAGTGGCCATAGCGTAAGTCCATGATGGCAGTGTGAGTCTGTAATCTCCTTATAACAGCGTCACTGTCCCCTATGCTCTGGCATTTGTCCCTTGGAGCCCTCACGGAGCCCATCATCCATGTGTCAACCTGGCTTTCCACAGGAACTAGAACTCAACTGCCTATTGTATTAACAGGTGCATGGAGGACTCTTTGAGAAGATTCTCCGGCACCCTGGTAAAAGTGATGTTAACCAAAAAAACGTATAAGGAGCATCGCGATTCATGGAGTTGCTTTACTGTTTCGGCCTCACTTTCAGGCCACATTTCCACAGAAGGCCTGGGTAGGAGTTGTGGTTTTTGATGTTGCTGGCTGGTGCTCAGCCTATATATAGAAATATGTTGAGCCACTGCCCCTTTTTGAAGTTGTGGGCTTCATCTGTGTATGTTTAGTATCATCTGTAAGTATGCACTGTATATCAGAACATACTGCCTAGGACGCTGTCATGAGAACATGTACATTATACACACTGTATATCATATGGCGTCTATTAATTCACATGATCAAACAGTAGATACATGCTATACTCTCATAAACTATCTCTTCCTTGTGTTTTTGTCAAACAATAAACAGCTGCTTAGTCAAACATTCAGTCGGAGCGGATTCTATTGACAATTATTATAAAGATGCTTTCTTTAGTCAATTTGGGTTTTGGCTAAAAATAACTAATAAAGTACATTAAAAATAAAGTACATTAGAACTCCACGTTGTAACCTGGTATTCATCTGTAGTAATTCCTGTGAGACCCTGGCAAGATCACAACACAGATTGAGATTAACATCCATCTGTTGATCTCAGATTACAGCAACCACATTCATTACTCACTTCAAGGCCAAATGTTGTGTGTTTAATTGATACTATTTGCATAATAACATAGTATTGTAGTATGGTGTTATGTTGCAATACAGCATGTGTGTTTTGTAGTCTCATTATGATTGAAGGTCATTTCAGATCAGGGTTCAAAATTAACTTTTTCATCGACCTGCCAAACGATTAGTGAATGTACAAATTTTACCAGCCACTCAAAGATGACCATTGTGTTTTTGGCTGGTGAGTGAAGCAAATCTATAGTACCAGCCACCTGCATATTTTACCTGGCATTTGGCTGGTAAATGGTGCTGATTTTGAACCCTGCATCAGATCGTGTAAATGTGTAATGTTGTAAATAATATATTTCATTGTTCTTCTTGTATCCATTGTCCCGATTCAACCTGTGTGTGGAATCTGGAATCATCGCCTTCTCTGCCATCCAAACTTCGTCTGGGCAGATGATGAGGTAAGAGGACATACCATTTCTTGCACTTAGCTTCTTATTGTAGACGCTGTTGATGGACAGACAATGGGTTCTATTTGCCCGGTTCCAGTCCCTGAATTGCTAGCCACACCCTCTTTTTGAATTTTTGTTTGGGCGATTCATGTTCTGGCTTTGCTTGCTTCAGTTGAACTTTATGCGTTTGCCTCACCGAACGAATCAGCATAATATACCTGACTGAGGGAGTTGGAAGACCTTGTGACGGAATGAAACTGAGCCTGAGAGAAAGAGACGACAACAGCAGCAATGCTAGCAATGCTAGCAGTGGAAGAAATTATGATAGCGGATAGCATGGATATTGCTATTGCAGCTGTTTTAAAAAATCCAGAGAGTAACGTCCCTAAAACCACAGCAGAAAATTGCATTGAAGGCGTTCATGTAATTTATAAAAAAACTGACAATAATGTAACGGTTGGTGACAATTTTATCAACAGGTGTTAGGCAGTTTCTTTACATTATATTAGCAAGTTGATGGTCTTATGACGTAAGACATTTATGATTGGTTAGGTGATGAGGACTAGGTCTTTGACGATGCCCATCATGGAAAACGGCTGCTATGTATGTAACTTCAGATGAATAATGGAGTGGAATGTAGTCAATACTGAATATCAGGCTAGGGTTCTAGAGCAACTCAGTGGAAATACAGGAAATGCTTTATTAGTGGATGCTACAGAACAGTTAGAGATACTGAATAGCCTAGAGCAGGGGTCTCCAAACCCTTCCATGGAGGGCCTAGTATATGCTGGTTTTTGGTCTTTCCCTTCAATTAGAGCCAAATTAGGACCTAGACTGCCAGGTGAGGGGAGATCCTAACCAATTAGTGAGCTACTCCATCAGCCTTGTACAAGGTGAAAGCGAAAACCTGCATACACTAGGTCCTCCATGGAAGGGTTTGGAGACCCCTGGCCTAGGGAGTACCTGATAACCACTTGTTGTTTTAACAGGTAATGGAAAAGCCTGTTTTTTGCCAGCGAAAGCGTTTGAGTTGAGTAATAGTTTTGGTCATGTTTGCTGGGAAAGTTTGTGTTGGCATCAGGATGTCTCCACATACCTGACAGGCTAAATCTGTACAGCTGTGTAGAAACTGGTGTGGCCATGTGTGGAACCAAGTTTTTCTTGTTTCACATCCCACACACTGACAGCTTCCTGCTAGGTCATGTATTGATATGGAGTGCCAGCACTGCCAGTGTGTGAGCGTGATGATGGTGTTCTTGACCACCCTACAAGCCAATTTCCAATCCCCCATATACAATACCTTCACTTTCAGCAGCTTCTCTTGAGGCATTCAGTGAGTGATGGATGACTTTCACACACATGCAAACACACAAACACACAAACAAACACACACATCCAGTAGCCTGCCTGTCATCTCAGTGTCAAAGCCGACAGTGTCATCTACTATACACACAGTTCATCCACGGCCACACAGCTGTGTTTAGTCGGCGGGGGGGGGGGTTGGTTTCCAGTCACAGTAGACAAACATCTATGAGCTGGAGGGGGAGGAGGGGACGGAAATGAGAGTGGGGCCTAGCATTTTTGTAAATATATTTTGGGGGTATTCCCACCTTGTTTAGGCAGGTGAGCAGGAGAACAGCAAGGGGGGGGTTAAGTAGGACGCTGACATTGATTCTGGTTTCGGGGGGGATTCTGGATGGCACCTTCATGGCTCAGAGGAAAGTTCAGCTGTACGGGTGTGTGACCGAGCTGTTCCTTCCTCTTAGCAGCATTCCTTCCCCCTGTGACACACAGTAAACTGTAGCAGAGTAGGGAGGTACGCCCAGAGGGGAATTCTCCATGACAGGGCTTTTAAACTGACAGGTTTCTCAGGTTTAAAAACAAAATGTATATATATATATATAGAACATACATTGTAAAAAATAGTTCTGTAAAAAAACTGTTAAAAGTACTAGAAACACATACACCAGTACTTTTTCTATTAGTTTACCTACATTTTGTTTCAAGACAATAACAGATAATACTTTATAAACACAGTAAATGTCCGTTAACACGCAGAGCTGATATTACTTTGTAACGGACATCTACTGTGTTCATAAAGTATTTTCTGTTATTGTTTTGAAGGAAATGTCGGTAAAATAATAGAAAAAGTACTGGTATATGTGTACTTTTTACTGTTTTGTCATGGATATTTTTTACAGTGTACAGTATAGTATTTTTTGTTGTAATGTCAAAATACTCCAGTTTGAATTAAACAATTCGAAGGAGAACATTTGTTGAAATTATAACTTACGAACACATATTAACATGTATTATCCATGTTATATAGCTGAATCCATGCTATTTTGTGCTAAATCAAGTGAGCATCCCATACATTAATATAAGTGAAGAAAGCTGTGTGCCAGGCTTTGGTTTAGCGGTCTAAGCTCAATACTCTGAAACACTTATGCCCCTAGAGACGGCGACGGGGGTTTGAGCCCTGGCCCGGCCGCTGTCTGTGCCCTTCCTCTCTGTCTCTGTATTTGGGTTGTGACCCAAACAATCTTTGAGTCTGGGTCCCAGTGACAAACATTAGGAGAACCACTACTCTGTGGGATCAAGTCATGAGCTACAAACAGAGTTCAGGGGCTAGAATATTCTAAACCAATAGATCTTCAAGGTCAATCACTCTGCCATCAGATAAGTCAGTCACTGGGTATCAGGAAAGACCCATTAGTTCTCAAAACACACCGATACGTTGGGTCACACAGTGCAGGAATCAATGTAGCTTTTCCTCTTCCAGGGAACAACTCTGTGTCTATGGCTTCAGCCCAGTGCATGCCAGACTCTGGTGTGTTTTGGAGAGGGAGGGTGGCTGTGGTTTCCCATCTCTAGATATAAAAACACATACACCCTTGGAGATAGGATGTCATGTTCTGATGCCAGCTCTGGGCAGGGAAACCGCGACCGGCCACTGTTCTCTTAAAAGCAAACCAAGTGTCTCTGTCGAACAACAAACAATGTCTCTTTCTTTCTCTGAACCAGGGCACTCTGTCGTACTCTCATAAGCCTTTGATCCGTCAGTCCACGATTCTTCATGTCCACACATTCCATTCAATGTGGCTTTTAGTGAACCCTGCATTACGATGTTGTGCTTCACCTTCAATTGCAGACTGTGACCACAGCCATTGTGGATGAATGAAAGCTATAGTTGGATTTTATTAGCCTATTAGCTAGAGGCTAGTATGTCGCTACTGTAGTTGATGCAGGCAGTGGATGATTTTCTGTTTCCACCCTGAGATTTGTAGTTTGTAGTACAGTAGGCCGTCTTGTAGATGTAATTTGTGTAGACATCGCTCACATGACTGACAGCAGTAAACCAGTGGAACCAGTTGCCACAGTAACAATGCCTGTCAAACTAGAGGTGTGAGTTGTCCACATGAAGCATTCCTTTCTTTATATTTGTAAATGGGTCGGTTCCAGACAATAATGAATTACCGGTATACTTTATATTTGATGAACTGCATTCTATAATTTTATGCAGTAACTATCCTGTTTTTTTCTTTAGAACCCATAACAATCTAGCAATTCTGATTTCCATCACCAGGTTTTGGGTCAGTAGCTAATGCGGGTGGTGTACTGGACTTGCTGTCACTTTAACCAGAAAGGTCCTTTTGCATTAATCTCACTGGTAAAGTGCTTGGGCTTAATTCTTCTTTCAGCTATGTCTGGGGAAACGTGGCGTGCGATTGTGACATTGTAATTCAAGCATCATTGCTCTAGTTGCGGCAGAAGCATTTTGTGACAGACATCCCTCAGGCACTCACAGTTTGAAGCGAGGAGAACCAATCGTGTTGTGAAGCTGAAAGACACGCAGTGCCACTCTACCACACCCAGGGGACAGATGAAACCCAGTTAGGGGTGACTGTTTATTAAGAACTCTGAGATGTCCATGGTGAAAGT
>JACXGM010008663.1:10567-28508 GCA_016801145.1 Umbra pygmaea | reverse complement strand
TTATCTTGACTGTGATTGGCCAATTGACTCGCGTGATATATCAACAAAGATGTGAAAACCGCAGCAGGTTTTTAAAACTTGTGTTTAGGGGAAATTGTACCCCCCCCCCAATAAAAACTCTTCTGATCTACACGATTCATGTGGATGACATTTTCCCATTCAAAACGGCGATTTTCGCCGAAAAGCGACTAGTTTGCAGATATGATGGTAGTGGCCAGACAGAAGCCACTCCTTAATAAAAGGCACATGAGAGACCACCTGGAGTGTGCCAAAAAGACACCCGAAGGACTCTCAGTCCATGAGAAACAAAAATTTCTGGTCTGATAAAACAAAGACCTGATTGGCGAGCGTCAGTTCTGGAGGAAACCAGGCAGCGATCATCACCTAGCCCACAGGCGTCAAACCGGTTCCACAGAGGGCCTAGTGTATGCAGGTTTTTGCTCTTACCTTGTACCTGACTGATTGATTAGGTCACTAATTAGTTAGGGCCTCCCCTCACCTGGCAGTCTGTCTTTATTGGGCACTAAATGAAAGGTCAGACCAAAAACCTGCATACACTAGGCCCTCCATGGAACCGGTTTGACATCTGTGACCTAGCCAATACCATCCCTACAATGCAGAATGGTGGCAGCATCATGCTGTGGGCATGTTTTTCAGTGGCAGGAACTGGGAGACTAGTCAGGATAGAGGGAAAAATTTATGTTGCAATGTACAGAGACATCCCTGCTGAAAACCTGCTCCAGAGTGCTCTGGATCTCAGACTGGGGTGAAGGTTCATTTCCCAACAGGAAAACGACCCTAAGCACACAGCCAAGACAACAAAAGAGTGGCTACAGGACAACTCTGTAAATGACCTTGAGGCACAGCCAGAGCCCAGACTTGAACCCAATTGAACATGGATGGAGAGATCTGAAAATGGCTGTGCACCAACACTCCCCATCCAACCTGATGAAGCTTGAGAGGTCCTGCAAAAAATGGAAGAAACTGCCCAAAAACAGGTGTGCAAAATCATACTCAAAAAAAACTTGAGGCTGTAATTGCTGCCAAAGGTGCTTCAACAAAGTATTGAGCAAAGGCTGTGAATACTTATGTACTTGTGCTCTTTGTTTTTTATTTTTAATAAAGTGAAGCGCTGTGAATATTTCCTGATGCACTGTATACTGACATGATTCACAAGGCTTCGCAGTCATTGACATTTTTCATTATCTTGTCTATCGTAACAACACATTAATACTGCTGTACTGACTGACTGTAGATAAATCCTTTATTCGAGAGGTACTCAAATCTTACCCTACGAGGGCCAGAGGCTCGTTGTTTTCTATTCTACCTCAGAGGTCGACATTAACTTTTCTGGACACTACTCCTTTGGACAATTAAGTCTGGTCTAAAGAATAAGTGTCAAGTATTGTGATTAACATGCACGTCTGTAATTTCAGGAGCAATAAATATCTCCCTGTGTCATGTCAAAAACAGGGAATTTATGGTTAAAAAAAAGCTATTTTAATTTCTTTAAAAAAATAAAGGATGTTCCTCTTTCGCATCCCAGGTTTAAAAGGTTGCAATGAGAAAATGGATTGGAACCAGCTTCAAGGGCCTAACACGAGTACGGGTGCTATGAAAATATATCTATGGGGGCATTTTAATGTGTTTTACTGACACAGAGAAAGTAGAAAGGGTAGAGGAGATGTGTTCAAACACCAACGAGTCACATTCAAACATGTAGCTGTATGTAAACCAGAGCAGCATCTTAGACCATTAGCTTGGTCACTCAATACAGAGCTCTACTTAAAGGAAATCTACTGCAGTTCATTCCACAACCTCTATTTAAACACTCCCTCGAACTCAGAGGTTGTTCGGACACCAAAATATGCTCTCCTGCTTTGCTTATCAACTAACGCACCTCACCCAAATCAGCGATAGTCTGCTTCAATGTGCACAGGCTGCAACAAACCTTTTTGGAAAAGATGTTCTGCAAAGAGAAGCAGAGTGTGGCAGCCAGGGCGCTGACTAAGCCAGACACATCAAAGGATAACTCCGTCATGGTGGCCAAAAGGACTCCTCCAATAATGGGGATGAGTGACACGTACACCTGAGACCAGGACAAAGGAGTACAACATAGGCCAACGTCAGCATGACATGGGTATTTTTCTAATCATGGAAGAGGGTAAAAAATACAGTATTGTTGAAAGTTTTACCAAACATACACATGCTAAATAGTTTTGCTAATGCAGGACACCATAGCACTGCAAAGTTAACAGACAGGCCTACTGTCCTGCCTTTGAAGTGATACGTGGACAAACACGTCTGCCTGCTGTAACAAAAGCCTACAGTCGGGCTCACATTGTGCCACATCACCGTTGCTTTGGCCTAGAGTTTCACAAAGCAGCTTTATGTACACAGTGTTCTGTCAGTTACTCACTCTCGTCGTCTGCTTCTCTTTCATGATAATCCTGGAGAGCAACACAACCCATATTGGCATAGTGGCTTTGACTGGTGGGTGAGAAGAAACAATAACACACCGATTAGAAGACAGATAAACACATCCTGTTGAGTGCTTGAATTGAGGACTCAGTCTCAAGATGGACGGCCATTGTTTACCAAGGTGGAATGTGACTTTTTAGATAAAGTGGTGTAAAGCCACAAGTCTTAAGACATGGTGCCACACACACACAGTTCTACTTCCTTTGGACACACCTTTGGCCAACAATAAATCGCAAAACTTGAATATTGTGCAATTATGCGTGTGACAGGTACAGTATTTAACCTGTACCGCCATGGCTACGTGTCAGTTTGTGAGAGGAGTTAGTTATGCTGTATGGGGCAGTAGGCAACATCCTTCTTAAATACCTACAAACTACAGGTAGTAAATGTGGGCTGGTGAGAGAATTTTAAGGGATTTGAGTAAATTTCTTATTGTCTGTGTGAATATCCTGCATCATTCACTCAGGGGGGAACAATGACCTGTGTTCAAATACTGGTTAAATGTCTTGTTCACAGACAGAACGACAGTCAGATACCCAAACCATTAGGTCACCTGACTTAACTTCAATCAGGTTTTTCCTTTAATAATGTAAAAAGTATGTCAAATCTAAGTCTGTAAATCAACTGAGACGGGCATTAATAATACATAAAATAATCTAAGATATTGTTAAATATTGCTTTCTGATACTTAAACCTGCACTATGTAACTTTTTTAAAAACTACAAAGACTAGTATAAACGTAGGAGCTAGCATATTGTATCCAGCCGTGGAAAACATCAACTTATACAACAGAAAATACAGACAATAGTAGAATAGCAAAATCAACATTCACAATATTTCAGTAAAAACACATATACATATATACATACATATACATAAAAATCTACGTAAAATCGTGCTGACAGAACAAATGAATGGAATGTTACTTAGTGCAGCTTTAACTATTACTGCATTATTCAGATATTCATTGTGAATCAAACCATAATCTTTTTTTGAGGGGTGACAAACTGCACCAAACACACAAACATTGGATAACATTAGATAATACAAAATGCTTTGTTTGTAGTTCATCCAATACTGTGTAATTAAAATTGTGCCAATGAGCAAGGAAGGCACTTTACTACATTAGACCAACCACCCCAATGTCCTCTGACAATCCTCCACCAATACTAGCATATTTTAATGCTCACCTCGCCACCAGGATCAAGTGGCCAGGGCCAAATAACCGGATGTCATTAGCCAGCCTGCCGACGTGCATTTCACAGAGAGGCTTTTGGTGACCCTTTCTGGCTTGAAGTTTAATTAAAATGTCAGCCCTGTGAACTCTCCATGTTTAGGACAGGTTTATGTGACCATAAGTAACATGGTGTCATGTTGTTAAGGAGAGGGAGCCTAAGAAATGGCTCCCACAAGAAATGCAAAATGTGCACAAACTTTCCTGTTTCTATTCAGCAGGGAGTAACTCAAGTTCCTGGGTACTGAACTTAAACTTGTACAATTATTCAATAGTAGGTATGGGTAGATCACATTTCCTGATCTCTGGTCCAATCATAATAACGAACTCAGTCACTGAATGAGACAACTTTGTACACATTTCTAAAAGAGCCACTGGCTAGATGGGCCCCTCCCCCAAACAAAAAAGTATTCAACCTGATACGTTAAAGCTCGCACCTCGGTTAACGTAAAACTAATCAACAGGCCCATGCAAAGAACGCCTGAAGTTGGTAGAGGTATACATTGCCTGGGCGACACATGATACCAATGCGGATGTTGCTAGCTAGCATTCCATAGTTCAATGCCAAGCATTGATTCTGAGCCTTAGAATAATCTTAGTCAGAGCTCGGGAAATACTTACCAGTGTGTGCGTAGGAAACAGGTACCTTCCATATACTGAAGTGGGCCGACACAGATGCGAAGTATTTCCCAAAAGCTAAAGGGAGAATATACCATTTGTAGTATTTAGTTGGTAGTTCTGTTTTGGGTACTCCCCATGCCCGTAACAACGGTGGAAGGAAAATTACGATTGAAAATATATGAAAAAGCGAAACGGTAACAGGATAAGGGAATCCATTCAGAATAATTTTGTTAACGACGTTTCCTCCTGAACTAACAGTATACCAACAGAAACACAGTAAGGCTATCCGGACTCCTTCCTTGACTGGGGGACGCTCCACCGCAGCCATCTTCCCAGTTCGGAGTCACCGGCGGCAGTATGAGAACAAGGCCTGAAACATTGGCTTAGCGAGCCAGCAGCAGCAGCGTGAATGAGACGTGGAATCGGCTGCAGTCAAGAATATCCAAGTATTTCCGGGTCACGTTTTTTATCCTTCAAAATAACAATCCAAGTCTCTACACTTTGTAAATTACCATAGTCACTTATTTGAACATTTTGGAAATTATGCATAATCATGTACATATGGTTATACTACTTTTAATACTTACCAAAATGATATTTAAATAATGTATACTAAATATTATGGGATTTTAATATACATTTATATAATTTATTAATTTAACACAATTTCCCAGGCATTAAGAGTATACAGACTTATAATGGCACAGTAACACCATTGAACACAAAAAAATGCTCTTAACTCATAATTTACTCAATAATTAATGCTTTATCCATTTTCATCTTAGAATTATAATACCTAAATAATTGATGCACTAAGTGTCTCCCTTTAATCATTTACAGTACACTTTTATTTTGAAGCAATGATCTCCCAACGCTAAGGGCTGGTCATATGCATGATGATGGAATGTGGAATGCCTAGAAAAGTCCAGTTCTGTGGTATGTTTTCCATATACTGTGGCAAGTAAAAGCATGTGAACGCTTTGGATTCACCTGGATTTCTGCATGAATCTTTCAGAAAATGTGATTACAACAAAAGTCAAGTCACAACAAAAGACAAAGACCATAACACACACACAAACAATTATATGTTCATGTCTTTATAGAACACACCGTGTAAACATTCACAATAAAGGGTGTAAAAAGTATGGATTAAATAGTAAGTATTGGATTAAATAGTAACTCTCACCATCGATTTTGAAGACCATGAATATTAATTTGGTAGTTGGAAAAAATATCTGAATGCACTGCTAGAAAATACCCCATATCTGGCTTTGCCTGACAATATGAATATTCACAAGCCAGATTATGAATCAACACCCGACCCACCTTCCACTGAAATCTTTCCCGAGCCGTTTCTAGCACCGGGGCTGACACGTTCGCCTGGCAACAACATTATGCCAGCAACACATACTCGGATTTTAATTTTCAAAATAATAGCGCTCGTAATTCAATACAATAATCATTGTTAATTCAGTGCATAGATAGTTATTGGGTCTATGTTCATGTGTTGCTATAATGTATCTATTGTTGGATAAAACAGACTCTAGTGAATGTTTTTCAAGGCAGCATAGACCTTGATTTTATACTAAAATCCCCCAAAATATGACATTTGCAATGAACCCTCAAAATGAAGACCAGATTTAATATTTCACTGTAACTCCAAAACATCATGTTTCCATTGGAAAAAAGAGTCTCACAGAGTTACCCTTCAAAGAATGGCCAATGAACGTTAAAATAATTCTGCATATATTTTGGATTAGACATATATACGGAACAGTAAAACACTCCCTATTGCTTCTCAGGGTCCATTCATTTTACATTTGAATAATATAACAAACGGTCTTAACCAGAGCAACCTATACATTTTAAAAAGCAGGTTAAACCACCACAACTTAGATAGACCATTCTTATCATTGAGTCAGTAATCTACTAACATCAGTGCTGGAAAGAGGAAATAATAAACATTGTTTACAAAGACAAATTTGCTGTAATTCGTGTTTTTAAGCCCACTGCATAGAATCGCCGAGCCATGTCGAAAAGAATTTCTCTGCATAGGATGATGTATGTTATTCAATGCATATGATAAATAAAACAACTTTGAACTTTGACAAGAGATGGGGTCTTTGGAGCTATTTAAGGTAGGATTACTCTAATGTTTATGTAGGATGTTTTCTGAAGATGGGCAGTTTTGACTGCATTGATCAGGAGTTTAATTTCTGAAGGGGTGTGACAAGACAGCCCAGAGGTGGCAGTGGCAGAATATTAAAGTGCACAGGTAGGAATGTAGGGTTTGCATGTTACCTGATGGTAGGGACAGGCTCTTCTTGTTTCTTTGTCGGCAGGCACCATGGCCTTATAGCGGATACGAGCTTCAACCCCAAGGCCAGCGTAATGTGCGGAGAACGGGGTGACACGGGGCAACATTTCACTTTTACATCCATCAAGTACACAAGCATGACAATCGATGCTCAGCACCCCTTACAGAACAGGTGTCAAACCGGTTCCACAGAGTACCTAGTGTACGCTGGTTTTTGTCTTTAACAAAACAACCAGGTCAAGTGAGATCCTAACCGATTAGTGACCTAATATATTATTCAGGTACAAGTTAGGGTCAAAGACCTGCAGACACTAGGCCTTCCATGGAACCGGTTTGACACTAGTGTCCAACAAAGGCATTTCAGCATAAAAGTTGTATTTCTAGAAGTATGATTGTTAATAACAGAACTATTTACTCTTTGGGTGACCAGCTAACAAATGCTCTAAAAACTGTATTTTTGTTTATATTTTAAAATCCGAGAAAGCAATGTGTCCCCCTCACTTTCTTCTTGCCATCACTGTTATCATGGTGTCCATGACTTACAATGACACCTCTTTGTTGTTATGTGGACAAGACACAAATAGCAGACTCCAAATGCAAACACAAAAGCTCAACTCCACATTAGACATTGACAAGACTCTCATGACTGAAGAAATGTCAGAACACACCAGACTAACCAAAAGTCATCCAAGAAAAGCTGACAATCTACAGTATACTTGTAGTAGTTGTTTAATTAAAAATCCAAACATTTGGCTGTAGAGCCAAAATAATATATTTATTTCTGTTCCAATAATTGGAGGGGACTGTAAAGTCCAGTCTGACATGCCAGGTTTGCTAAACCAATAAAAAACCTGATTTACTATGAAACCAAATATGAAGTTATTGAAAAATGCTCACATTCAGTGATTTTTAGCTTGCTAAAGTGATCACATAAAAAAAAATGAAAATATCAAAATAAATTAGATTTCATGACATGGCCATATACGGTATGTCAAATACTAAATACAGGAAGCGAGTTATGTTGTGCATTTCACAGAATGCACAAGTGTACAGACCAGTCTGAGGGGAACAGGAGTAGCAAAGCAGCAGCAATGCTCCTCTAGGCATGTAATTAAGAACATTGAAAGCAGAAATGCTCCGACCTCACTTTGCAAAACAATGAAATTGTTTATAGTGCAATAAGTATTTTCAATGTCCTGAAACCAAAAAAAGCACAAATTACTTCCTTAGGTACACTTTTATATGTACACTAGATGGGGTAAGACTAATTAAATGTATTTCTCATTTAGAGATCTTTATATTCTTGTATCTCAAACTGCTCCATGGTGGCACATGTACGTGTAAGACCTAACTATTGAAAAATAGAATAAATAAGGACAAAACATGGGGCAAAGATAATGTCAATTTTATATTTTTTTTTAAGATGATTTAATGGCAGGTGATCGTTCTGAATCAAATGTAACAATATTCAACCATTGTACTGGTTTTTCCTGTGTTCATTGGGGGACTGTTCTTTGGAATGGAAATCAACAAGGTCCCTACCTTATTCTTAGAGAGAGAATTTTATACCAACATAATTAGAAGGCAACCTTTGTCAAAACTGATTTAATTTACCAAATTTAGCAAACCGCATATAGATTTTAAACCAGACTTTCGGTTATGTACCGTAGCTCACAACTAAAAGGGATGCTAAACTGTTTAAAGTTTTCTGTGTACAATAAATTGTTTAGTCTTGAAGAAATTAGCTATGTTTGGTAACTGCAACATAAAATATTCTTCAATCTGTTTACGTGGTCTGATCAAAGTATAACCGTCAATATCTTTGAATACACTGGGAGATCTATTTTTTAAATGTAACATTTTTGAATACACAAGGTTTTTTGTAGGTCCTAGCATTAACATTTATGCTATTGCTCTCATACAGTGCTAAGCAATAGCGGCTCATGTTAAAAGTCAGAAGTCGTTTATACAAGGAGAATTCTGAATAGTTCATTTAAGATTACATTTAGTAACCAGTTATCACACAGGCCAGAATATTTTAGACATATGACCTTAGAGCTCAGTTTACTACTTACCATATAGATGTTGACTCTCAAGTCTGTCCTGAGATTCTTGGAAGTATTGTGACGCATATAGTTCCTTAGGGAGGAAAATTACATATTTCACTCACAATTACATTTTTTTATTAACAAATACCATATCAATGTGTCCATTAAAAAGGGCTAAGTAGCAAATCTCTTCTGTATTCATACTGTATGAACACAAAAGGACATTTCTGAACATTCACTAAGGCTCTGTTTAAGAAAAACTAGTGGCTTCCATAAAATTGGTTTCCAAAAGTCAAAGAATATCTAAAGGAAGGGTAACAAGTATATATCCAGCATATAAACAATTTATTACATTTTTCCTCACAGTACAAAATTGCAGTGTTGTATTTTACAACCTAGAAACAAGAGGAAAAAAGGCAAAAAATGAATATGCTATTAACTAGCACATTTCCATTTGTCATTTTGCAGATTGTTTCCCTGTATATTAAGATATGTTGGAGATGTTGCAAGAACAACTTCAGTTTAATGGTGGTATGGAATGTTACTAATGCTTTAACAAACCATTTTTGTAAGAAAATGTACAAAACACCGGTTTACCGTATCTGACAAGCAGAAATGTTTGAACAAATGACCTGGAACATTTTTTTAAACATTTATGTAACTAACCAAATAAAGACAATGACTCAATAATGAAATGCATACATGATATGATCACACATTTCACTCTCCTTGCCAGCATGTACCTGCAAAACAGGCAGCTCATTCTAAGATACCAGCCTCATTATCTCTTTGCATTTGGCAGACAATGCATGGACCTTCAGCGGAGCTACAGCTAAGCTGTCTCCAATCGAACACTGATCAGTGATTGCTTTTTATAGGCAGCACAATAGCGAGGCCTCTTACACCAACTGAAAAGGACTGAGCATATCAGGCTCTTCTAGCAATACTTGCCCTTTTGTACTGCAACTTTACTCAACCACAAAGTAGCGAGCAAAGGAAAGTGCCATTTCTCCCTCTTAAAAACACAAACAGAAGCTCAAAAACTCTCAGTCTAAGCAGACGTATGGCAGGATATTCAAACTGCTCTCATCTCCATGAGGGTCTAAGGATATGCACTCTGTCCAATCATACCACTTGTCCTTGGTGTCATAGCAACCATTCACTCCGGGCCAGTGCTCTTTGTGCATTCTGTCCACGTCCTCATTTGTGACCTCTCGGCTAAGCCCTGGTAAATCTGTGCCGGGGATATTTGGTGCCAGCACGTGCATTTTTCTGGCCTCTTTGATATGATGTTCCTCATGCCTCAGGTACTCGGACATAAAGAAGTGTGCTCCCGAGGTTTGAGCTCCAGACGACGTGAGCACATTGCTTTGACGGTTAAGGTAAGATTGGATGATTTCGTTTCTCGACAGCTCTTTCCAGTTGGTTTGTTGGAAGGGACTGGGAGTAGGAGGAAGAGTCTGCGCGCACTGGTTCTGCTTGAGCAGTTCTGTCCGAGGAGGCTCTGACATGACCGGCAGCACCGTAGGCTCCGGTTCGGGGTGAGACTCTCTGTGGGCTGAGGGTTTTATCTGTCCCGTTACAGGATCAAACGTGAGTCTACGGTCTTTTAACCGACATGGCTTTGTGCTCTCTTCCGTGGGAAGCCCACCCAGATTCACAGTGTAATCTCTGGACCTGTACTTCTTCCTGCGTGTTCTCTCAGTGCTAGTTATGGTGCCGTCACCCTCCGCATTCACCTCTTCGCTGTGGGACGAACTTTTGGAGTTGTGCATAGAGTCACATGGAAAGTCAGTTCTACTGGTGCTGTGCTGAAGACGCTGGTCCACGTCAGGCATTAAGTCCTGATGAACAGTGGACTCTGCAGGTAGAGGCCCAACAATGAGGGATCCCTGGATACATGTGGGGGAAAATTGTGGAGAAGGCAAAGTAGGGAGCCCCAGACCAGTACTACTCAGAACCCTGGGACTCCGAGCAGGGTTCAGTAGATTTGCCAGTTTGGATGCAGACAGTTTAACACCTGCCTCCTGTTTGGTATTTCTGGGACTATAAGAGTTGATGCGGGGACTTTTGGGCTGACAAGGCCCCCCTCCTGAGGCAGCTAGGACCATTTTGGCCTGCTGTTGCAACACAGCCGTTTTGAGCAATGCGGAGGTACTGGGAGGTTTGGCGTGTCCAGGTGAGCTAGGGTGAGGTTTGACAGCGTTGACAGGGATTTTATTGAGCCTGTCGTCAAGAAGCTCAGCACTGTCCTTGTCTGATTTTGGATCAAATGTGCCCGTAAAAGCCTCTGGGCTGGTCCCAATTCCATTTGTTGGCGGCCGTGACTTCGGAGTTCTTTCATAAGCTGTTGTTTTCGAGATTTTTGCTGGGATCGGCTGTCCATCCCTCTGCTCCCCTTTTCTTTTTCGGTTGCCTGACTTTTCCTCTTTGGGGGAGTAACAGTTGTTGAAGTCATTTCTGCTCTTGAGCTCCGGAACCATTTTAACTGAAGGCAGGATAGCAGCTGGAGGGGAGACATCAGTCCGGCAGAGATGTGTACTGCCATTGGTAGAGCCTGGTGGCCCTGAGTGGCCCTTAGACAGCACCTCACACTGGCCAGGCTCAATCAGTTTCTGCCAAGTGCGCAGGAGTTTCTTTGCACGCTTGGCGAGGTCCTCATCCTTCGTCTTTTTCCTTACGTCATTGATCAACTTGCCAAGGCGAGTTTCCTTAAGAACAAGAACATATAAATTTAGCACAAACCCACAATTTTTTATTGAACACAAGAATCAATACAAAGACAAAACAACTTCAGAAAGAAACCCCAATTGACACATTCATATTTGTACACCACCTTACATACCTCAAGTGCTTCTTTGGTAATGGGATATTTCTCCAAATAAGAAATTACTTCCATTACAGCCACCATATTGCAGATCTGCTGAAAGGTAAACAAATAATATTGAAACTATGCAGAAGAAAAATTCCGAAAATGGCAAAAAACCTGAATTACAAGAAAAAAATTAACAGAATTGATCATTATGGAGACAAAGAATTTTTATTGATCATCTTTTTGTGTGATTTTTCCCCCCTGATTATCCTCCCTTTCCAATTCCCTCTCTAATCCTGCCTTGTCGGCAGCTCCGCTACTCCTTGTACAGATCTGTGGGATGACGAGGGGTGTGCACATGGTTCATCCAAACACATGTTGCCCAGCCACCGATACTTCTTGCACTGTTCATCCAACATGGAAGCCTTTAGTCAGATCATGCACGGGATGATTACGTTCACCGACTATACTTCCGCAATTGAATTTACAGGTGCCCGATCTGAACACAAGGAGTTGCTGGAGAGCAACATGGTAGGATAGTCTGACTTATCTAACCCAAAACCCTATGCCAATTTTGCACTACCTCATGCAGGAGGCCTGGGGAAAGTCAGAGAACCCATGGTCAGGCTCAAACTTGTGACCAGCTTGACATAGACTGTCCTGCATTGCAGCGACCTATCAACCACTACGCCATGCGGACCCCCGAGACAAGGCATTTAATAAAATCTCTAGCAATTTAATAAAATCAGGCAGGGGACAGATTGTTGGATATGATTTTTAATAATAACTACCTGCTTTGTAGCTGATAAAACCAATGCTCTAAGACAGGGTTACGACACAAGCCTCATCGACTGGCTGCCTCAGGGAATGGTTGGAGGCTGAAACCTAAAAATAACTGGACGTTTCGCTGGTATAAATATTGCCCTTTTCTATGAGAATTATTAGTTTTACTCAAAAAAATAAATTACTGAACCATTGGATTTATATTTTAGTCATTTAGCTGACGCTCTTATCCAGAGTGACTTACAGTAAAAGTACAGGGACATTCTCCGTGGGGCAATGTAGGGTTTTAGCCTTGCTCAAGAACACAACGACATTTGGTACAGTCGGGAACCGGCAACCTTCCACCTCCAAGTCTGACTCCTTAACCACTGAGCCATCTGTCCCCCATTGACAGTCAAAAACAGTGGCTTGCATGATTACATAACATATCTTAGAGATGAGGATTGACTGTTTTTTGTCAAACACAAACAGATGTTTTTCAGATTAGCGCCCACTGTGATTTCCCTTGCTGACGTGGCGAGTATCACAGCACACCAAATTTGAATGGACTTTCAGAAGTGCACCTGTTGTCTATGCCAGGGATGAAATTCAATAGCCGTTGAGTTTGAGATGACAAAACTGAAAATATACATGCAAATGTGAACTATTTAACTCATACAAGTAATGCATTTCTCTGAACAAAACCTGACTAGGTTCATTAAACATGTAGCTAAACAATAAGGGTGTTTGTGGTAGATATTTATGTGGGATATAAATAGATGTTGAACGTGAGTTTGATATTAGAGGGGGCACAATTTTCACAGCACATTACCTGCTTGTAATACTGTTGGGGGATCATGTCCTTGTTACTACACTATTTGCTGCAAGCATGGCAAACATTAAAAGTTATTTTTGGCAGGTTATGCCTATGAGTTCTAGTAGGCATACATACTGGACTACAAAGAGTGGGTGTCTTCACCAACAGACTTGGAGACTTCAAATCTCCTTGTAATGTGTTGTCACTCATTTAAGTGTCCAACAACCCGTTGGTGTCCTTGGTCCTTCCCTTCAAGAAGATATTGTGTTAACCACACATAGTATGAGTATTTGGTCCTTTGTAACTGAGTACACTCACATTAGACTCACATTTTACTCTACTGGGAATCAATAAAACTGTACAGTAGCCTGGTTGTAACTGTTGGGGTGAATGTATACGGTTTCCAAAAACGTTGCTACCTTAGGTACTGCTTGAAGTGTAGTTAAACCTAGATTAAACTTTCATACAGCGAACAAGTTACCTAAAACATTTAGCTAGTCTCTGGAAAACAGGACCAGATGAATGTGCTCAATCACTGGCCTGCTACGACCTATAGCTAGCTAACATAATGGCACAAATTTTATATCCGTTCTTACTCATTTAAGAGGCTACAATTCTATGTAAGAGAAATGTTAACGTTTATCTTCGAATGTCAACTGAACTCCACTGACTTGGCTACTGAAAGTATGAGTTAGCCAAAAGACAGGGAGGTAACTAACTATTTGGACTAACTGGTATATTTGTTATGTAGGTTAAGTAGTTTATTAGTTCAACACTGGAAACAATCCGCACTTCAGCTCTTGATTTCTTAGTTAACATAGCTAGTATCTTTCTTAATGAACTAACGGTAGTTAGCATGGCTAGCTAGTTGTCACTGGCTCAGATAACTTGCTTAACGTTAGCGTTAGCTAATGTTTACTGTTGGTTGTCACATATGACAATAGTGGACCAATGCAATTTTGGGGATTGACAGACAGACACCCAAAGAAGTGGAAATATTAAGTTCCTCTAACTCACATTGCTTTGGCCATCGATGGCCTGCATCAGCCGGTCTCTCATCTGCTGCGGAGTTGCTGTGGCCGCTGTCATTGCCTGGCAGTGTTGCGGAACAGCAGACGGGGGAGACAATTCTCCGAACAGACGGCTGGGTGACTTGAAGTTGCAGACACTCACTGGCCTTTCGAGACATGTCCAAGTACATAAGGCCCCATAATTTTATGGAGCTTTATTTTTTGTCCATTAAGATTTATTAATGTATATCGCAATTATCAATGATCTCCAGGACAGAGGATCTCCCCAATACTCAGGTGTCCCCCTCTTCGGCAGTACAACGCTGTTCTTTCTCTCAATATCTAGTTCCCTCATTGGTTGGTTTCTCTACTACTGTTGAAAAACGCTCTCCTGATGCATGGTGGGAAATTTTAACATGAACGTCCACGTTGTTGACATCACTACGCAATGTCACTGCATGTAAACCGATGATGTTATCTGATATTCTTTCTGAAAGTAGGCCTTCACTTTTGTTATAACATTATGTGTACGCTAACTGATATAGGGCTCTCAATTCAATATATTTCAATAGTTACGTTTAGTATACATTCTGTTAATTTACTTAACTGTGGTGTAACAATGTTTTTTATTGTTGTTATTGCTTAATCAACAATTAAGGCAAAAATGACTACAACATATTATTTCAGACGCTTCCATAGGTGTGTGCATCAAACAACAAACACTGTATTTGAAAACAAATACGTTTGAGAATCACTGAAACAGATGGCATAACAGAAAAAAAATATATATTAAGTGTAGTTCAGAGTAAAGGTTTATTTTACAAAAACACATCATAGACATGTGATAAAACTAAAGTGTAAAATTATTAATCATAATATGTAACTGTTAGTAACACCAGAACTACTTAGTGAAACCAAAATTAAAAGGTCAATTTGTAGAACAAGGGAATTACTTTCTCTTTCAGTGACTAGATTACAAATCATCTTCTAAATATTAAAATTTGATGTATATGGTACAATGACTCCATAAAGCAGTGGTCCTCAAACCCTTCCATGGAGGGCCTAGTGTATGCTGGTTTTTGGTCTTTCCCTTCAATTAGAGCATAATTAGGACCTGGACTGCCAGGTGAGGGAATATCCTAACCAATTAGTGAGCTACTCCATCAGGCTTGTACAAGGTAAAAGCGAAAACCTGCATACACTAGGCCCTTCATGGAAGGGGTTGAGGACCACTGCCCTACAGCAGTGTTTTTCAACCCTGTCCTCAGGGCACACCAGACATTCCACAGTTTAGCTGTAGCCGCTGAACTAGCTCACCCTATTCACTAATCAAGGGCCTGATAATTAGCAGATGAGTTGAATCAGGTGTGCTAGCTCAGAAATTGATTCAATACATAGAACGGCTGGTGTTCCCTGAGGAGAGGGTTGAAAAACACTGCCCTACAGTATGCAGTGCTTTGTTGCACACAAGCACAGCCTAAATGCATAATGTTAATGAAAGACAGACCAGGGCATGCGCAGAGACAAACACTGTGGAAGTACAACTTGTTGTGCCCTCATTGCGATTCCTGTTCAAACTACAAAATAAGCACTGTATAGTGTAGGGATTAATAGTCCCACCTAAATCATATTCATATTCTTTAAATATTACGAAATAGGTTTTACTGTTTTGCAACCTAGTCAATGAAACACAAAAAAGTTCTGTTGTCTAAGCTAAAATTTCTACAAAAGGCACCTTTAATTGATGGTGATGGATTTTAATATTTTCTAATATGTTTTAGATGAAATAGGGGCTATAAATAACGGATCAGAAACCCAAACAGATAGTAAAGGGTTAAGGGAACTGAAAAGATGGAAGAAAATATTACATTGTTGCTTTGGGTGATTGCATATTCACAATTGAATAAACAATGAGGTCGAAATATCACACATGCACATTTGTTTTTACATGTAATAGTCCTAGTAATAGTGAAAAATTATAATTTTGTGCATATCGTTACTGAAAGGTAAAGGCTATAGACATTGAGATATACAATATAATACAAGGTAAATACACAGAATGATAACAAATTGCAGGATCCAACATAAAAGCAACCAATCAAAGAATCTCAAAACAAAATTAACGTAGGCATTCGTCTTTCTTTTTAGCAGTCTCTTCCACAGCAACAAACACCTTGATCATGATCCAAACAATCTGTAATAGATTGGGCATATAAAACAATTAAAAACACATTAAAATAATCTGGAGAAAAATATGCTCAGGATCCCAAAAACAGCACAGATTAAATTATTTGCATCAGTGGAGGCTGGTGAACATTAAGGAGGAAGTGCTTAAATTATCTTGAGTATATTGAATCATATCTCAGACTGGGTTTAATGTGTTTAACACCATTCCATTACCCTTTACTCTATATCAGAGAAAAAAAAACTAATACTCGTCCGGGATGAAGCAGACCGGTGGGTGTGGTTAAGAATGAAGATATTCAACAGCCAATGTTTGTTGGTTTCTTTACCTGATTTGACACATTTCCTTGAGGAAACAATTGTTTGAATCAGACTTACAAGTTGCCTGGTATTGTTGTTCTACCAACTGTTTTATTTATATTTTCTGTAAATTGTTGAGGCATAATTGTTTTTCTCTCTTTAAACGAGTTGTAGAGTAACGCAAATTCTCTCTCCTGCTGTCATTCACAAATGCTAGTAATACTCCGAATGGTTGTGAAAACAACACAGACTGTACTCGACCACTCCAGCCTTGAGCTGCGGTACATTAGATATATAGGGCCCTATCTTACACCCAGCGCAATTGACTTTTTACACAAACGCATGTATCATTCCTATCTTAAACCCCACGCATATGGGAATTTTCCCTTCACAGACGCGCGTCAGTAAATTAGGGAATGAACTTGCGTTCGTTGGGCGGTTCAGCGAAAAGAAGAGGCTTTTTCCGGCGCAAACGTTCCCTGGTGCTATCTTGCAGTCACCAAAAACAATTCTGCCACTGACCAGGAAAAACCTGCTTTAAAGTCAGTGGCGTGTTATTCATATGCTATTTTAAGGGCGCATGCTTGACCATAATGTAGCGTGTGCACAACGCGCATACACTTTGCTCCTCTCATCTACACAAATGCAGCAGTTCTTTATTATTGCAATACATAATTAGAAGGAAAAATATTACCACTTGAGGAAGTCATTCTGGTGTCCTAAAATGTGAAAAATAGGTATACATCTAGTGTACACATTTACTCAAATTATTCATAATAATTTATTTTTCACTGATATACATCAACCTCAAGGGAACCCATTCAATCAAAAAGAATACACACCTAATTTGCGATGCTAATAGTAAAATCACCCATGTCTTTACTCAGAATTACTCAGGCTCAAGCCACGACTCATTTATGGCAACTTTGCCATGAGGAATCCCCCCTTGGATGGGTGGCTGTGACGGGGACAACAGCTATCCGTTAAAAACATGGTTAATGATGACACAATTTATGATGCCAGCAAGTGCGTAAAAGGCTGTTTAATCAAAAACACACACAAACACGCAGTGTAGCCTAATTGAACGAACATTTGGCACACTGAAAATGCGCCTCAGGTATTTGGATAGAACGGGTACACTACTCAAGTCGCAGCATTCTTTGTGGCTTGTTGTATTTTACGCAACATTTCCATGAATCATGGATGTGTTGATGACATTAATTAGGAAATATTAGAGGACTTCAGGAGACGTGATGTTGAAATGCGTGCCAGCCACTTAAATGCCCAGAAATGCAGAACGGGATTGGAAAGCTTATTTGACAGAAGAGTAATCTCGGTCTAATGTTCTACATTGC
>JACXGM010008663.1:0-10467 GCA_016801145.1 Umbra pygmaea | reverse complement strand
CTCGTGATTCAGTGAGAGTGAGTCCAAAACATTGAAAAGTAGGCTATGTCTTGTGACATTTCTTTATATACATTTTGTAAAAAGAAAAATCAATAGAAAATCGCTGTTATAATAGCAATCCGCCATGGAACAAGCGCGCCTGCTCTTAAAGGGAATGTGAGATGACGATCTGATTGGTTTATTGAACGTTACGCCCAAACCACACCTATTACTAATGAAGCTACTTTAGACCTACACATTTTAGATATGCGTCGGGCGCAAGAATCACTTATCCCGCCGGTAAAATAGCAACAGCGCCCGGGACCCTCCCACAATGTAACTTGCGTTTCGGGTTTGATACTTGCGTTTCAGATCGTTAAAATAGGGCCCATAGTGCGGTACAGACCAAAAAATCTGGTTAGTTCCCCAGCATTAGGCCCTAGCTAGAAGATGTCAGTGAAAAACATATCAAGAACAAAATGTGTACAGTTACAAATATGAGGAATTTGATGTGAATATGACAGGATTATATAATGTCATTTTCAGTGATGGAAAAAATAAAAAAAAGTTATCATGTCACACACGCATAGCGCAGAATGCTAAGCACTCATTGGATAATTCTGCTGTCGGTAAGAACATGGGCAGAGGTGTTCGTTTAGTCAGAGTTTATGATTGGATTCTGATAAGAGCATTCACACACACGTAACAAGAGGCTGTTCAATTTCTGTGCAAATTTATTTAATAAACAACAGATTCTAATACTTTCTAAGTATCTTTCTTAGTGATATTATGTTTTTTTATTATATATAATCTTGTATTATGTTTTGAAGTTTAGAAAAGAGCTAATTAAACCAATGTATGGATTATTTTATTAGTAATCTCAGACATGTTTTCCAAACCGATTATTAGAAAATTACTTTTTTTACAAATGTAAAATTAAATATTGTGAAACTGCCTACTGTTGGACGAACGCTCTAAAAATAGGTTACTGACTAAATGTAGTAGTTGGACATTCTAATAGGACACTGATTAACACAATTTGCCAATCATCTATAAAATCATTTGTCTCATAGACCTGTCTTAAAAAACTGTCCCTTAAGTAATTTGCCAGTATTAATAGGATATGTATTAATAATTAATTTAATGTATTGAAGAAATATAGAAGATGCTAATGCATTTACTTTTATATATTTGATTTGGGGGAAAAGTGGCAGTTAAAAAAATCTAAGTGGCTGGTAAAATTTTGGCATCTGGCAAAAAAGTAAATTTCCCACCCTGATTGTGAACATGTTTAAGTGCATATGAAGATACAGTTTGGGAATTTTACAATTAACAAACTAAAGAGGACCAGTTGTAGCTTAATATTACCACTTTTATAACCAGTGGCCAAAAAAATAAATAAATAAATCAAACACTACAACTTTAAGCATATCTATCAATCATAGTTGATGTCTTGTATTTTGAAGATTGAAGATACTTACAGAATCATGCAAAACATCATGAGGATGTTCCATAATGCGATAAAGATCCGAAAGTATCGCAGGCTCAGGAGGAACTCTCTTATGTTGTCACCTAAAACATATACGGTACAACATTTATATACAATATAATATGCAATAGTTTCTTATGGATCGCCATCTTTATTGTGTGCTCATACAGTGCTTTGCGAAAGTATTCGGCCCCCTTGAACATTTCGACCTTTTGCCACATTTCAGGCCTCAAACATAAAGATATGAAACTGTAATTTTTTAGTGAAGAAGCAACAACAAGTGGGACAAAATCATGAAGTGGAACCAAATTTATTGGTTATTTCAAACTTTTTTTAACAAATAAAAAACTGACAAATTGGGCGAGCAAAATTATTCAGACCCTTTACTTTCAGTGCAGCACTCTCCAGAAGTTCAGTGACGATCTCTGAATGATCCAATGTTGAACTAAATGACTAATGATGATAAATAGAATCCACCTGTGTGTAATCAAGTCTCCGTATAAATGCACCTGCTCTGTGATAGTCTCAGAGGTCCATTGAAAGCACAGAGAGCATCATGAAGAACAAGGAACACACCAGGCAGGTCCGAGATACTGTTGTGGAGAAGTTTAAAGCCGAATTTGGATACAGAAAAATTTCCTAAGCTTCAAACATCCCAAGGAGCACTGTGCAAGCGATAATATTGAAATGGAAGGAGTATCAGACCACTGCAAATCTACCAAGATCCGGCCGTCCCTCTAAACTTTCAGCTCATACAAGGAGAATACTGATCAGAGATGAGGCCAAAAGGCCCATGATCACTCTCACTGCAGAGATCTACAGCTGAGGTGGGCGAGTCTGTCTTGGGAGACACACCAAACATGTGGAAGAAGGTGCTATGGTCAGATGAAACCAAAATGGAATTTTTTGGCAACAATGCAAAACGTTATGTTTGGCGTAAAAGCAACACAGCTCATCACCATGAACACACCATCCCCACTGTCAAACATGGTGGTGGCAGCATCATGGTTTGGGCCTGCATCTCTTCAGCAGGGACAGGGAAGGTGGTTAAAATTGATGGAAAGATGGATGGAGCCAAATACAGGACCATTCTGGAAGAAAACCTGATGGAGTCTGCAAAACCTGAGACTGGGACCGAGATTTGTCTTCCAACAAGACAATGATCCAAAACATAAAGCAAAATCTACAATGGAATGGTTCACAAATAAACATATCCAGTTGTTAGAATGGCCAAGTCTAGACCTGAATCCAATCAAGAATCTGTGGAAAGAACTGAAAACTGCTGTTCACAAACGCTCTACATCCAACCTCACTGAGCTCGAGCTGTTTTGCAAGGAGGAATGGGCAAAAATACCAGTCTCTCGATGTGCAAAACTGATAGAGACATACCCCATGTGACTTACAGCTGTAATCGCAGCAAAAGGTGGCGCTACAAAGTATTAACTTAAGGGGGCTGAATAATTTTGAACGCCCAATTTTTCAGTTTTTTATTTGTTAAAAAAGTTTGAAATATCCAATAAATTTCATTCCACTTCATGATTGTGTCCCACTTGTTGTTGATTCTTCACAAAAAATTACAGGTTCATATCTTTATGTTTGAAGCCTGAAATGTGGCAAAAGGTCAAAAAGTTCAAGGGGGCCGAATACTTTCGCAAGGCACTGTATATTCCCTTATTATTATTAAATTAGCTGTCTAAAAACAATGCAAATCTACAGTACATGTTTTTTGTAAATCATTTATTTGGGAAATTCCTTTGTAGTTACAAAATTTGTGAAGAAATGGGGGAGATTGAGTCAGTCAGAGGAACCAGGAATGTTAATTTGCTGATTTGATCTCTATGTTATTGGAGGAAAGACACTGAAGGAATGTGTAGTGTAAATTGATTCTCTGGATATAAATGTTTTGGTTCAGTGGTAACTTAGTTGGAGTGTCTGATTTATGTATTTCTGTGTTATTTATGTTTCTGTATTACTGATGTTTAATATAGAGTGTCTTCCAACAAATTATATTGATAAAAAAAAATATATGTGCTAAAACCTTTTAAGTGCTATAAATGATTTGACCAGGTTGCAAATATATGCAAATTAAACATCAATGCATGTAGATAAAAGATGTTATAATTGTGATGGGAACAACACTCCAGAGGTTTATGACTATCCGTTTCAGATAAAGGAGGTTTGCTGTTTTTCATTATAATATATTTTTTAGGTATGCTATGTGGAGGCAGTTAAACAAGTTGAAGAAGATATAGGGACAAAATTGTGAGAAGACACAGAGATCAGAGGTAGAGAAGCTATTAAAAGGCCAATGACAACTTTGATAAAACAGGCTTTTACGGCTAAGTGACAACACTTTCCAAAGCACTTCAGGAATCTACCCTGTATGATCCTGGTGGAATGAAGGAAGCCTATACTCAAGAAAGGCCACCTGGGGCTGCCAAAAAACATTAAGTAAAACTCTGTAGCCTTGTGGCGAAATGTTATGTGGTCTGACAAAAATAAAATCTACGTTTTGTCATACATTTCCTCTTACAAAAGCATTATGCCTGGCAAAAAGATAAGAACAATTCACCCAAAGAACACATTCCCTGCTGTTAAGGTATTTATAGGGATGTTTAAAAGGGAAAATAAATGGAGCAATAAAGAGAAAAGTCCATAAGGAAAACCTGTTGCCCATTCAGGAAAGCTTAAAATTTTAAAGTTCACATCGTAGCATCATAATAAAAATATATTTAAATAGTGTGGAATCCAATTTAAATGCATACAAAATTTCAAGTAGGTTTAGCCTTTTTATATAGCCATTGTAGTTTTTTCTTTCTACTTTATATTGATTACAGTACTTTCTTGAAAACTAGATGATGTCAATGCAGCCTCACAAGTGTCCATACTTTAATGTTTTGAGTCAGTCATTCTATTCTTTAAATGTACCAGACTACTGCATTATAATCACACACCTGTAGTGGGTCTGTGAGCTTTAAATGTACCACACTGTACTGCATTATTATCACACACCTGTAGTGGGTCTGTGAGCTTTAAATGTACTACACTACTGCATTATAATCACACACCTGTAGTGGGTCTGTGAGCTTTAAATGTACCAGACTACTGCATTATAATCACACACCTGTAGTGGGTCTGTGAGCTTTAAATGTATCAGACTACTGCATTATAATCACACACCTGTAGTGGGTCTGTGAGCTTTAAATGTACCACACTGTACTGCATTATTATCACACACCTATAGTGGGTCTGTGAGCTTTAAATGTACCACACTACTGCATTATAATCACACACCTGTAGTGGGTCTGTGAGCTTTAAATGTACCACACTACTGCATTATAATCACACACCTGTAGTGGATCTGTGAGCTTTAAATGTACCACACTGTACTTTATTATAATCACACACCTGTAGTGGGTCTGTGAGATTTAAATGTACCACAGTGTACTTTATTATAATCACACACCTGTAGTGGGTCTGTGAGCTTTAAATGTACCACACTGTACTTTATTATAATCACACACCTGTAGTGGGTCTGTGAGATTTAAATGTACCACACTGTACTTTATTATAATCACACACCTGTAGTAGGTCTGTGAGCTTCATCTCCAAATCCTCCTTGTGACTCCTTCCTCTTCCTGTAATAGAGAACAGTATTTTTTATTTTCTGAGCAGCTGTACAAGACCCACCTTTAATCTAAGACATTTTTCAAACACTTGCTGGTTGGGACAGAATACACCAAGTGTACACAAAGTTGTCAGTCACACGTTTTGTTGTATTTACACTGTACTCTAGCACATTTGTTTTGAAATTAAAGAATGGTAAAGACATTCAAGTGCAGTCTGTCAGCTATAATTTTAGGGCACTTACAACCATCATCTTTAAAACTGTACAAATTACAGCCTATTTATACAAAGTCCACTCCTCATTTTACAGGACCAAATGTAACTGGAAATCTAAGAGGAACCCTCCAGACCGCTAAACAGCTTTAAATTGTTGTGTCCATCATGTATCTGACACGACAGTCACTAAAAACATCTTCTTGATAGTTCCCCTCGATTCAAGGGAGGTGTTTTTTTGACTTCCTGATCTTTATTTGTCTTATTTTATTCTCCAATTGATTCGTTAGTAGTTTTGAAAAATGTTGCGGTGACGTCACTGTAGGAATGTCTGGCACAATGATTTTGAGCCGTTTCGGGCATTTGGAGTGTTCCTTTAAGAAATAAGTAATTGTCTTCAGCAAGTGAAATGCATGATTATTGGAATTAGGTCAGGTGACTGACATGGCCAGTTAAAATAATTCCACTTCACGTGCATGGAACATTCTCATTTGCATCAGCAGTTTGGCTAGGATCATTGTTTTATTTCACGTGGACATGCCATCCAAGTACACTTCAGAATTGATTTTACTGCTGCCGTCAGCAGTTGCATCATCAATGAGGACAAGTGAGCCAGTTCCAGTGGCAGCAATACATGCCCAAAACATAACACCCCCTCCACTTATTTCACAGATGGTTTGGTATGTACTGCCATCCTAATGTTGTTGTTGCTAGTGCTTTTGCACCTTCCAGTCCAGCCTCTGTAGTTTGGCTGGTGAACTCTTGTGTAAATAGTGGTGGCTTGACACACATACAGCTCAGATACCTCCTGGAGTGTGCTCCTGATACTTCACAAAGTTCTTTGTTGTTTTTTCATTAATATTGTGAGCCTACTTTGGTCATCCACTCTAGATGTCTTCCTTGGTGTAGTGGGTATTGTGCTGAGCTAACCAGTGCCCTCTCTGTCTTCCTAATGTACCAAACAGTCCATTTTGACACACCTAATGATTTTGATCAGTGTATTCTGATTTATCTGCATCATGACAGCTAGCTTGACTAGCATATACACTTCTTTGGTCCTCATATTGTCAGAAACCAGTATCGTCCAACTGAAGAATAGAATTTCACAGCCATTGACTTGGGGCTGGATTGTGTACGAAATGTGGTGATTTTTCTAAATGGTTCATCCAATAATGAAAAAAATACCCTCAAATCAAAGCTGACAGTCTGCTACAGCGACAACTGCATCACAGTGGCCAGGGTCCAAATCCTGGTTGCGACTTCTTTGACTATGCCAAGGAGTCTCCTGTGTTGAGCAGGCAGTGTATTTACAATCATAGGGCTTGGCGCCACATGCTTGGAGGAAGATGTGATCTATCTTTGACCTTCCCCTTGAAAGTGGTATACAAGGCATAAAGGGGAAATCACAAATTGGGTAGGGAGAAAAATGGGGTGCAAAGCTGACATGCTTTAATTTAACTCCATCATCACTGTATCATATACAGTGCAAAATTATGGAGTACAGAGCCAATGAACAACAGTTGTGTCACGGTCCATTGGCATATGGATTACATTGTAAAATAATCTGATACAAGCATAATAACATAGAAGAATTTACAGTTGATATTTACACATCTCACAATATTTTCAGTTTAGTCAGAAATAGCAACATGTCTTAGTCTAAAACGTATCATACTCACAGTTTGAAGTTTAACACTGCACAAGCATTCATAAGTAAGGTCCTAAAAAGGAGGACAGTAAGATAAATATACACATGACTGTATGTTGTAAGATGAGTACGTACGTACGTGGCAACAAAGAAAGAGTAGTTATGTCTAAACTGGGTGCTAACAACGTTAATGAACTGGAAGGTTTATCTACTGTAGCTATACAGCTGTCAACTACTCAAGGGCTGGCCGTGTGAGTTCGTGCCCCAGATCATGCATGTTAGCCTATATTCCTCTATAACCTATCTCAATACTTTCGTACTGTTCAGTCACGGAACCAACGACTGTTGAAAATTCTTAAATATAAAGGTCAGCAAAGGGGTTAGGCTATGTTTAACGCGAAAAGGGCGTAGCATAAGCTGGATGATATCTATACAGCGTTAGCAAGCATGCTAACAACAAACTACAGAATCAATCAACTTCAACTAAAAGACCGCTATTTAAATAACTTTGCGTTTTTGTTTTTTAGTTTGTATAATAAAAAGGCGACATTACCCGAATATCAAGAGATCCCCAATCATTTTGTCCACATATACAAACACATTTACTTCAACGGTATACTTCCGTAAACGTCATCCACAGAGTCCTAATGCGTTGTACCAGAGCCGGTCTACAGAGAGCCTGTCCACTCAAAACAAAGGGGGTAGGCTTGGACCCGGAAGTACCATTTCATAGACTCCCATTCATTTTAGGGTCACTTTGACAGCGAGTAAATTTACATCTGAAGACTCTAATTGTCCACTGTCTATTTCTAAAGAAACGGGACAATGTACAAAAAGCTCCATTACCTTGTATCTCACGTTATGGCCCCGTAGCAGCCGTTTTTGTGAAAATATGCTAACTGTTGTGCCATAACCACAGGACTTTCTGTCGCACAGTTGAGAAATTACGGTACAGTCCAGAAGCTTGCAGGCAATCGGGGGACATGGAGGCATACAGTCCAGAGAGAAGCACATAGAGAGTCCATGAAAAGCATTGGAACAAAAATTTCTGCAATGTTTAGATGGATTGGAAATACTTCTTCTCATGCTCTCCATCTCTAGCCTGGAAAAATCCATACCCAAATCCTGAATGATTTAGGGTCTGGGTTCGAGTAATGTAAATGACTCAACTCGAGGGGCGGCACCAAGCGTGCATTTGAAAATCTCACTGTACGCAATTGGATAACACTCCGACCAATCACCAGTGGGTTTTCACTAACCCTATGGCGGAGCTAACTGGTAGATAAAACTCTTGCCGTATCAGGTCGCAAAACAGCAAAAACGTTCTTTTATAAAAAAGGAACGATTCGAGCCCCGTCTTTTGTTCCTCTTTCAGACAAAAAGCCAAGTCTAACTCGTTCATTGTAGTGGCCCAAGTCATTTTAAACAACTGGTGTTAATCCATAGCGATCTTACAATGTTTATTAATGACTTCGAGGTCGCAGAGCTGTGGTGTCGTCATCTGTTTAACAAGCCTCTGGCACGCCTATATCAGATATACCGATGTGATTGGTGCAGCTCGGATACAAGGGCATAGTTAATGAGCAGAATTACTCAGTGCCAGAGTAACTTGCTGAGCAAATTCAAATTGTGCTCTCGCGAGAACTCTGGATTTCCAGGGTACTCCATCTCTGCAAGAGGCAAGATTTGGAATTATTCAGATTTCTCTTGGCAAGGCTACAAGAAGAATTTAAACTTTCAGAGATGTTGCTCACGTAACATCTACGTCATTATACTTAGCTTGATGCTGTGCAGTAAGCTCGGCTATCACCGAAAAAGTGCTTCTTATTGACTTCACTTGCTCTCCATGCATTTTACTGTCTATAATTAAACCCCATTGTACCGAATTTGGTTGCAGTTCCACTGGGGGTGATCGCGGGTGAGTGTAAAATGAATGGGAGTCTTTGGAGCTAGACGGCTAAATTTGTTTCTTTCGCCTGATTGTCTTTGAGAAATCTCAGATTTGATTGTAGTTTTTGTAAATTCAACATGGATTATAGCTCGAAAGTTGAATGAACAAGTACTTAGGCTACGTCTTTTCGATTTCTTTGCATTGTTGTTGCCCATAACAAGCTAGCATTCTGCTAATGAATGCTGATTGGTCAGTGGACTGATTACGACCAGAGATCCCGCTTGATGGCATCCGAAGCAGAACCATCCTACTATGGCCATGCCAAGACCCGCCCTATGCCTACTTCTGATTGGCTACGTGCTTCAACACTGTTTTTTGTAATGTTAACCCTACTTCTAACCTTAACCTTAGTAAGGGCATGCCTAACTTTAACCGTTTGTAACCTGATGCCTAACATTAACCCTAACTTTAACCGTGATTTTTGTAAAATAATCCAGTACTCAAACAAACACACACTAAGTGAGCTAAGCCAATCAGAGGTAGGCCAGGTCAGGTCTTGGCGTGGCCATAGTAGGATTCGTAATTTAGCTTACCGGCATTCTCTGAGAAGGTGGACTTTGTCGCCAAGTTTGTTTTTTGTCCAAAGCAACTGTTTTTTGGTTGCTGGCACTTTTATTTGCCTATCATTTTGTATGTACTGTGAAATATACATGGGAAATAAATTGAATTTGAGTATTTGTTGTGTTATTCTTGTGTTTAGGAATGCAGGATACATGGTACAGTATTGCCACCTTAAAAAAGCAGCCAATGTCCCACTCATAGGCCGTATATATCACTGGACGTAACATGCATGACACAATAATACTGTACGTGTTGGTAGGGGGGACTCTTCCCTTGTCAATATTTTGGTGTGGTCTTTAAAGCATTAGCAAACCAAAACTTTCATGTATTGACAGGGAGAGCCTTGCCTGTCAGCTATGTTGTCCATGCCTCGAGAGAAAAAAGGAAGTGACTAGGAACTTGCTATAAAATAGTATCTCTGGCCGTACGATGTGTATGACTTCATTGAAATTTTAAAAGGCTTTTTTAGAACAAGAAAGTGAATTCAAAAAAATCTAACACCCAGCAGTGTGTATTTTTTTTGCCTCCCCTTTTGATTGCAACATTCAAATTACTAGACAAAATAATTATATCCTGAGAAAAGTGGACTTTGAGGGGTATAGCTCCATAGACCTCCATTCATTCTGCACTCGCCCGTGACCGCCCTCATATGGAACTGGAGTGGAACTGCAACCAGTTCAGAAGCCGGACGTTTTCAGAGAGTGGCAGTTCTCTCTCTTGCCCTTTGGGTCTACTCAATGACATATGCAAGATTGATGAAACCTTGCCATTCATTCCTATGGAGAGAACGTGAATTCAATTAGAAGCACATTTTTGGTGATAGCCAAGCGTACGTACTGCCCAGCCTCAAGATGAGCGTGATGATGTAGTTGTGACGTGAGCAACGTCTCTGAAAGTTGGAATTCTTCTCATAGCTTTGCCAAGAGAAATCTCAATCATGCCGAATTTTGCCTTTTGCAGAGAAAAGAGAGCCTTAGTAGGAGTTGTCCATGAGCGTAG
>JACXGM010008662.1:0-15335 GCA_016801145.1 Umbra pygmaea | reverse complement strand
GCCTTTTTTGGTTGGATCCATAAATCATATGGATTTCAGCTTGAAGAATGGAAAATACATCCATAATTTAACTTCAAAGTACATCTCATATTTAGACCTGAAACTATGTATCTATTGATCCATTTTAAAAGTTGAATTTAGATCCATTTATGGTTTGAACACCATCATTTTATTGTGTGGTTAAAACGCTACCAATGTTGCACAAAGTGACCTAAAGTGTCTGGTATAATTAACATTTCAAAGCATATATCAATGATTTAGTGATGTGGACACATTAAAATATTTGTATTAACCTTTATTAATACAGGTAAAACAAGCTGAGTCTTTTTTACAGTTGTGCCCTGTGATACAACAATATAAAAATACCTAGATACAATAAAACACCAAGATACAATAACATATTTTTTAAATAGATAAATAAAACATTTGCATAATATAAAACAGACTTTAAAAAAAACATTTACAAGTTAATGGTAAAAATTCCATGTAACAGACATTTAAAGGTGAGTTTAAGTTGAGGTGCAGGGACACCTCTGAAAAGAGAGGAAGAAGAAATAGAAAGGGAATGACACACTGGAATCTGGGACAATTTCAAACATTCTAGCGCTCCCACTAGAACTCCTTTTCATTTGGGAACGACTGTTGTCCTTCTCTTAATGATGATCAGGGGCATTTGCCCCCTCTGTTAGTGGATGCCTAGCTGTGTCCCTGCATCCTCACTCTCCCCCAGTGGTCCTTGACCCCTATTCCCACAATAACTCCTCCCTCAGACCCAACAGAGGTTAAGTACAGTAGTCATTAAGTATCTGAGATGGGAACGCAGAGGATGAGCACAAGTCCTAAGCTAGATTGAACACAACATTTGAGTCATGTTCCAAGAAACGATTAGCAAGTCTTAAGTCCCAAACTGACTGTGATTCACAAGTCAATGTTTAAAAGTTTTTCGCCAATATTAATGTTATTTCTATTTTGTTCTTACACTGTAAGCCTGAACGTTTGAGAAGACCCCACTTTAGCTTGTTAACTGGCACCCAGAGGACAGCAATCATTTCATTATCCTAATGGAGCTTCAAATGTCTGACAAAGTTTAATGTTGTTAGAATTGTATTGGTGATATGGGATTTTTTTTCACAAAAAAATGTTCTTTAAGTGAAAGCAATGAGATTGATCCAGATGATCCCTTGATGACAGACTCAGTCAACGTCTGTTTTACTGGACATACCGGTACTAGTTTTGGCAGCTACAGGTACAACAAGGAATATCAAAGTGTTGTTGTTTTCGCATTGTTGGTATTTGATTATGTTGAAGCGTGTATGACCATGCAATGAACCACCATTTTATTATTTTTACACCAAAACTCCAGAATAGTTTTGTTTGATTCTATAAGACTTCTGTTAGGACTTGGGTAACGTCATCCTTAGCAACTCCCAAGAAACACTTCCCCAAGAAAAAAAATGTTTTTGTCATCATTGAAATTGACCATTAAATATCAACCCAGGGCATGTCCAAATCCAACAATAACACACAGGACATATGGGGAAGGGTGTAGTGGAAGATTGATAGTTAGATTTTACCAATTAACAGGGGGAAACTATGTCGGGAAATCAAATGACTGTCCACCAGACCCTTTACGAATTGGGCAAAGGTATTTCCACAGTCTGGATAACCCCCTGCTGGTGTGCATCAGCACCAGTGCCAGCGTTCGCCGTCTCCGGTCTTCTGAGCTCACCGCTCCCAAATTCGCACCTGTCCTATTTTGTATTTATTGCCCTCATGTGTATTTAAACCTTTATCCTAGTTTGTCTTGTGTGTCTTGTTACATGTAAGGTGAGTCGAGTTTATTGTTTTCACAGATTCTACCTGTGTGAGTACAATTCAGAGATTGAGCATTATTTCAAACAGTTGCCTGTATTACAGACATCTGCAGGGATGGACTGGGACAAAAATTTGGCCCGGGACTTTGGATGGAGCGGCCGACGGGGGGGTCACGCTGTCGCTCCCCGTATCCGTCATTCACTCTGGGTTTCTCCTCATCTAAAAATAGAGGAACCATAACCAACAGTCAGTCCATTTCAGCCTACTGTCACCTGTTTTAATATGTCCAGGTCTGTAACTGGCCAACCGGTTATCAAAGTAAAATATGACGCCAGTTCGGCCCGGAATGGACCGGCCGTTCGGGCAAACTCCCGATACTCCTGATGGCCAGTCCGTCCCTGTGCTACATTAAAGCTGATATTGACCTGCATCTGGTTTACCGCGTCTGAATCCGCACCCATGCCGTTACAGCAGAAGTGTCTTTAAACAAGTTCAGCGCATGGGTAGTTTGTTCAGAGCCCCTCAAATAAGGATAATTAAGTGTGATTGTATTTGAAAATGGGTCCCAATGACGTCTGAGAGGTTTACAAAGATACCAGAGCAAAAGCCATGAATGATTGAGGAATGTGCAAAGCAGTGTAATAGTATGCCTTCAGTAGTATGACATTTATCGAATGAAGAAGAGACATATGGGAAGATTCTGTTTGAATTTGGGAATAGTGAGATTTGTGAGAATCTAGAACTATGTAAGGTAATGTCTGGAGTAATTGAAAATGTTGAGTATGAATGCATTCCCAAACTGTCCTTCAGGTCTGACATAGACATTTCAGTGCCAAGATTTTTATCCCATTTTAACTTGATGGCATTTGTTGAGGGTGTGTTAATAAATCAAAATGCATCAAACACATGAAATATACTGCACAATGAACTCCCAAGCTATTTGGACAGTGGCACATATTAAATATTTTTTGGCTTTGTAGTTTAGAACTTAGGATACAGAAGGATACAAGACTAGGGAGCTAAAATGTAGATTGTCATCATTCATGGTATTTCATCCGGTTCATGGAAAATGTGGAGCAAGTAGGGCTAGTAGTTAGGGTATCTGACTGATGTCCCTTAACCTGTTAAGGCTCAGTATCTCAGAAATGGACTAGAATCACAGATCACAGGTCCAATTATTAGGTAATATATATATGTCCCATATATTTAAAAGCTTAAAATCTCAGTAATCTAGCAAATGTCTCAGTTTTACAACAGCTATAATAAAAGTAAACATTAAACCTTATAATGTTAGCTACAGTATGTGCCTTTTACACATGCTGTCACGAATCCAAGTGAGAGAGACAAGACCAAACACTCAACTTAAATACACGTACTAATGAAGACAATGAACAACACCTGTACATGGGAATGACTACACCGTGATCTATTGGTTAACTGAAACATGTGACAAGGGCCCACACTGATGACATCATAAGACATACTAGCAAGACACAGAAGGGACACCAGGAGGAGCCATTACATGACACACTGGGAGAGAACCTGTATACATCACAACACACACAGGGCAGGTACCATAAAGACACATGAGGAAGAAATCTAATGAACTAAACCACCTTATATAAATACTGAAAACACTGAAGAACAAAACATATACACAAGAGACACTAAAGGTTTACTGAAAAGGAAGTCCATACCCGGCCCTCCATGGGCCGGATGTTACAGAGCCCCCCCCAAGCCCACAACACCGGGGTGGGCAACAGAAACAGCCCGGGGTCAGGAGGGACAGAGGGCGGCCCGGGGTCAGGAGGGACAGAGAGGGGCCCGGGGTCAGGAGGGACAGAGTGCGCCCCGGGGTCAGGAGGGACAGAGGGCGGCCGGGGGTCAGGAGGGACAGAGGGCGGCCCGGGGTCAGGAGGGACAGAGGGCGGCCCGGGGTCAGGAGGGACTGAGAGGGGCCTTGGGGCAGGAGGGACTGAGACAGGCACAGGGACTGGGGCTGGCAATGGCACAGGGACAGGGGCTGGCAATGGCACAGGGACAGGCAGTTCAGGCAGCCCGGGGAAAGGCAGTTCAGGAGGCAAGGGGAAAGGCAACTCAGGCAGCTCGGGGAAAGGCAGCTCAGGCGGCCAGGGCGGCAGGGTGTCCGGGAGGTCCGGTGGTGGCGTCAGCGACGAGGGTCCGGACGGGGGTCTGGGCGTCAGTGACGGGGTCCAGACGGGGGTCCGGGCGTCAGCGATGGGGGTCCGGACGTCAGCGACGGGGGTCCAGACGTCAGTGACGGGGGTCCGGACGGGGGTCGGGACGGCAGCGGCGGCTGAGCAGGGGGTCCGGACAACAGCGGCGGCTGAGCAGGGGGTCCGGACGGGGGTCCGGACGTCAGCGGCGGCTGAGCAGGGGGTCCGGACGACAGCGGCGGCTAAGCAGGGGGTCCGGACGACAGCGGCGGCTGAGCAGGGGGTCCGGACGACAGCGGCGGCTGAGCAGGGGGTCCGGACAACAGCAGCGGCTGAGCAGGGGCTCCAGACGACAGCGGCGGCTGAGCAGGGAGTCCGGACGACAGCGGCGGCTGAGCAGGGGGTCCCGACTCCTCCCAGGAGGCGTCACCGCCAAACCCTGGTGGCGCAGGGAGGAGCAGGAACTCCAGGTCCGAGGCCAGCAGGGACTCTGGGCAGACTGCTGGAGGTGGCAGTGTGCAGTCTGCAGAATGTCGTGGGCAGTCTGCTAGCGGCTGAGGGCAGACTGCAGGATGTTGTGGGCAGTCTGCTAGCGGCTGTGGGCAGACTGCTGCCAGAGGCTCTGGCGGAGGGCAGACTGCTGGAGGTGGCAGTGTGCAGTCTGCTGGAGGTGGCTGTCGGCACCCCACATAGCCCCCCCGAAAAGTTTCTTGGGGAGACAGTCCTCCCCTGGGAGTGAGGAACCCCTTATGAGGGCCGGCATCTCCTTCTCCTCCTCGATCCACCCATGAACGGGGTTGGCAGCTACCAGGTGAAAGGGGGGCCTAGGAGCTATAACTGGGGACCTAGGGGCAAACACTGGGGCAATTACAGGGGCAAGAACAGGTGCCCTATCTGGGGCAGAAACGGGTAGCCTAGGGGGACTAGCACTCAGACGGGGGGCCCTATCTAGTGGACTACTGCCCTGAACCTGAGTGCTAGTATAGCTATGTAAACTAGCCTGAGAGCTACTGGGGAAGCTAAGGGGGAAGTAGGACATCCTACCGGAGGGAGTAGAGGCCATCCGGGGCTGCGGTAGAGGCAGTTGGGGTGGTGTCCGCCGAATGGCTCTTCCACTCCACTCGGGGGGTATCTCCCACTCGTCCTCCTCTTCGTCCCAGGATTCCCCTTCCTCCGCCTCCGGGAACCAGTCGTCTTCCTCCACCTCCAATGGGAAATACTCTTCGTCCGAGCTATCAACCTCCCACATGGAGGCGAGTCGGACCGGCTTGGTCGGCTGCTCTCTCTCTCCGTCGTGGGAAGAAAGAGAGCATGCAGCCTGCTTCCTCCCAACAAACATTCCTCCGAGAGTGAGGGCAAAGCTCTCTTCGGGTCTGTGGCGGATCCTTCGCTGTCTCTTGTTCATGGTTGGTCAATCTGTCACGAATCCCTTGTCCAAGTGAGAGAGACAAGACCAAACACTCAACTTAAATACACTTACTAATGAAGACAATGAACAACACCTGTACATGGGAATGATTACACCGTGATCTATTGGTTAACTGAAACATGTGACAAGGGCCCACACTGATGACATCATAAGACAAACTAGCAAGACACAGAAGGGACACCAGGGGGAGCCATCACATGACACACTGGGAGAGAACCTGTATACATCACAACACACACAGGGCAGGTACCATAAAGACACATGAGGAAGAAATCTAATGAACTAAACCACCGTATATAAATACTGAAAACACTGAAGAACAAAACATATACACAAGAGACACTAAAGGATAACTAAAAAGGAAGTCCATACCCGGCCCTCCATGGGCCGGATGTTACACATGCACTTTAAATAAAATAGAAGGTGGATTACAATTACTACTCAGAACTGCAATTTGTAAGGTATACATGTCTCATATTTCCTTAAAGGTTAAGATCTTAGGATTCTAGTGATTATCTCGGTTTTACTCTAGCTAATACATTTTAAATGATATGAATGAAAATTGAGGTACATGCAATGTAAAAAATGCCATTAGCTTGTACACTCAGCTGTTCGTTATTTCAACTCATGGAAAATATGCAGTCGACTATAAACACAAATTACTAATTCAGTTGTTAGGTAATATATACATGTCCCATATCTTTACAAAGCTTAGGATCTTAGCATTATAGTGATTATCTACTCTAGCTATTAAATTGAAAATGTTATGAGTGATAACTTAAGCAATGCGTCTTGTAAACAATGCAATTCTGCTAGCAGAATATAGCCAGCCACATTGAAATAACATATATTAATATAAAAATATAATACTTACAGTTAAAAATCTTTCTTTTTCGTCATCAAAGAGTCCCAGTAATGACATAGAGCTTAGTTTTCTTAAGTAAAATCAATTTTGTGATGTAAAAAATGGCAATTTCAGGACCGCATATTACAGAATGTATCTGGAAACAAACTAAAGCCTTTGTTTATGAATCGTGGGGCCGAAATTATGAATGAAAGACACACATGAAAAGTGTCAGCAATGTCCGTAATATGCCAAAAATCGTAATCCTTATGAATTACAGATGTTATAAATGACCAAGATCCTCCATATAAACCGAAGTATGCCAGACATAATTGAACAAAGACATTTGTAGTCTGTCTCTTGACCTGGATGAAAACGCCATCATGTTGCGTTTTATGGGAAATATACTTTAACAAAACACTATAGCTCATTGGCTCTTTGCTCTCTCACTTTAAAATTTTTGACATATGTAGTAATCTATTAGGGGACACGATTAGAGGTGTTTCCGGGACCCAATCTCAATATATGGCTATGTAGTTCTTTTTCAAAGAGGATGTAGAAAGATAAAACCAAAAAATAATTATGCATTTTCTTTATTTCATCTACTGCCATATTTATTGTGTACATTTTTGGGGAATTTATTTACATATCCAAAATATGTAAAGTCTTTCCTTTTAAGAAATATCAACCATATATATGTACTTGCTACAGGTCCAGTGTAACAAGAGGTTAACTTTGGGTATGGTTTTTTAGGCAGAATTTGACAATGAGACTCAAATCCCCAACCTCCAAAGTTAATCTCTATTCTTTCTATTTGTGAGCAAGTCAGTTAAACTGAATTGGTCCTACCCCATTGTCACGATATAGTATGTATATATGAGGTAGAAGCAAATTCCAATGGATCTTGAATGAATAATAAATGCAAATGAATGAAAGTATAAAAGTTGGAAAGCATACATACTATACTCAATTAGAAATGGAAAACTCAAAATCACTTTCAAAAGCACAGAACTTAATAAACAACAAACACTGAAAATAATTGACAAAGGATAGGGGGACACAATAAAACAGTCCCAAATCACATGAAATACGTTCTGAGGGAACTATTTTGTAAAACCGAAATATATGAAATATGAACGTATGAGAGGGTCAATTACGTTTGTAGGGAACTAAATTGAACACTCGAATAACATTAAATATGAACATATGAAAATCATGATGTAGCATGTAAATTGCACAGTTTTTGCTAGGACAGAGGTCGGGAGGGTGAACAGGCATATAAATCCACAACTTGCATGCCAGTGTTCGCGAGATCAAATCCAGACCGGCAATTTGTTTGTGAATGTTGCAATATAATTTTGAACACTATGGAATGTATGGAATGTTTTTGCATAAATCCGCTAAACAAAATGTACAGGGGCAACGTATTAGAAGTACAAAGCCTAATATTGAAACATGCAGTTCAAACATAAAAAACCCTAAATATGGCATATAACGTAATTCAGGTTTTCAAATAGTTTCCTGAGAACGTAATTTAGGAGAAATTCTGAGATGTACGGTTGCCATAAAATGCATTTTTTCTGTTGCTGGTGTATACAACATGTGGACTAATGAAATTTCCTGACAAATAAACCTGGCCTTCATCATGTTGATGTCAGGATAAATAAATGAAAGAAATATGTAAATCATTAGGTGTGCCAAAATCAACTGTCCAATAGGAAGAATGCACAGTTGAGCTCACTTATATCAAATTGCCTAGATCATGGATGACCTCTACAGTTGATGAGCAAAGAATATATTTAAGCTTTATTATAACAGGGCAACAGATTGAGACCTGGATCTCTTTTGAGGCTGTGTAGATGTGTTTACATTTACAATATGGCACACAACCTAAATAAAATAAAACACAAAAACATTTCAAAACATACAAAACAAAGACATGAATTGTAACAGAAACAATCACAGACAACTATATTGAATCTCTGTTACATTTTTAAAATGGGCAATGGACACCAGTGTGTTTAACCTCTTAGGGATCCGTATCCCCCAGGAAATCTTGGCAAAAGAAAAGTGGACTGGAATCACAGTTCACAAGTCCAACTTTTAGGTTATATACACATGATGTATATGTACAGAAAAAAACAGGAATTTAGCTATTGTCTCCATTTTACAATAGCTATAATGAAAACACCACCTCACATCATAATGTGAGGTGCGTCCCTTGTAAACAAAGCCATCGTTATTTTGCCTCCAAAAGATTAAGGTGGACTAGAATCACATTAAATAGATTAGAATCACTGCTTACAACTGCAGTTTTTTGTTTATATATACATTTCTCATATCTACAGAAAGCTGAAAAAACAGGAATTTAGCAAATGTCTCCGTTTTACAAAAACTATAACAACCATAACTTTACACATCATAATGTGAGGTCTGTCCCTTTTAAACAAAGCTGTTCGTTATTTTGCTTCAAAGAAAATTGAAGTGGACTAGAATCCCTTTCCACAATTAAAATGTTTTGTTTCTATATACAATTCTCATATCTACAGAAAGCTTAAACTTAGAAATGTAGCCAATGTCTCAATTTTACAATAGCTATAACGACCATAACATTACACGTCATATTGTGAGGTACGTGCCATGTAAACAAAGCCATTAGCTTGGTATTAGCAACTAGCTAATAGCAAATTGAGCTAATAAAACAAATAAAAAAAACAACAATAGTACTTACAGTCAAAAATCTTTCTTTTCGTCATGAAAGAGTCCCAGTACTGACATAAAGCATAGTTTTTCCAGGTAAAATCCATCTTGTGTCTTATATGTCATCCTTATAAAACAGAGATGTTACAAATGAGTAAGATCATCCATTTTAGCCAGAGATACTTTAAAAAACAGATTGGATGTTTTGAGTCAGATCCCGGAAAACATGTCATCATGGTACATTTTTTGTCAAAATATACTTTTATAAATAACGCTATTGGCTGTTCACTCTATCATTCTAAAATTTTAGACCTATGTTGTCATTCCCTGTAGGACATGATTAGAAGTGATTCCAGGACCCTATCTCAATATATGGCTTTGTAGTTGTCTTTCAAATAGGATGTAGAAAAACAGAAAATTATTATGCATTTTTTTTATTTCATCTTGTGTGATATTCACTGGGTACATTTATTCAAAATCTATTTTACATATCCAAAAAGTTCAAAGTCTTTGCTTTAAAAAATATCAATCATATTTATGTACTTGCTTCAGTGTTACCTGAGGTTAACTTTGGGTTCGTGTTTTTAGGCATAATTTGACACTCAGTGGTCGGTCCCTAACCCTACAGTCACACGAGCGACAAAAGACAACAACAAAGCGACAGGCTGCCATTCATTTTCAACGCAAGTGGCCGTTTGCCAGAGACAGGCGACATGCTTGTCGCTGCCGCGAGCAAGGCGGGGCCAAAATAGACAAGAAGTCTATTTTATTCAAATGCTGAGCGATGCGACAAAGCGACAGCCAATTGGAGTGAAGGCAGCGTGACATATAGGTTGGTTGCTCGCGTCAAATAAAATAATTCAAGATGGCCAAAAAGCTTCAGGACATCGTATTTCTGTATATATCTGATATGTTTGGCATTTTATCTCATATATTTTGTTACTTCTATCGAGAAATACATACTTTTAAATAAAAAAACATTGTTTTTGTGACTTGACAATACCTCTGAAGTAACTTTTAAGACCTCTCGCAGATATTTGGCATGCTAGTATCAATACAGAAACGCTCACCAAGTGAGTGCATGTCGCTGTCTTTTGTCACTCGTGTGACTGTAGGGTAACGGTACAGATCCATTTGTCCGACATGACTGGAGCGTGGTGTTGGGTGGTGTTGCAACACTACCATCAATTTGTACGTTGATGGGTGTTCCTCAAGTACAGCTGTGGGCTACAACCACATTCAGATTCTGCAAGGATTCACCGCGAGCCTTCCCTCCGTCTCCTCTGTGCTCTACTTCTATTGGATAGTCGCGTTGCGTTCAACGGATTCATTTGCATAAAGCTGGGAATCTCCAGCTTTTTTGTCGCGCAACATTTTCTCAAATGCAGTGCCGACCTTCCCGGGAGGCTCTGCGGACACGTTGAAGTCGCGTGACATCACCAATAGGAATAGAGCGAGGTGCGACCAACAGAAGTGTAGCACGGACAAGTGGATCCGTACCGTAAGAGGTGAAGTTGGATCTGAAGTTTTTTTTTCCATAACTATGGCGTGAAGTAACAGAAAGCAGTCCTACCGAACTCTGTGAAGTCTTTTCAGTAATTCACGTCTTTGGTCGGGTTTTGAAATGTTATGGCATTTAAAGAGGTTATATACAGTATGGAGGTAATAGCATCCAGTGGTTTTAACATGGTTGTCGAAGCATGTATATAAATAATGTCACCATAATCTAAGTCAGACATAAAAGTAGCCTGAACTATTTTTGACATTAACTTTATTGTTTGTTTACAGAGGATAGACAAGCACTGTTTCTTTAAGAGAACCCTATCTTGAAACTTTTTTCCCAGTTCAGTATCATGTTTTTTTTTAAAGCCTATCATATAGCCATACCCCTAAGTATTTATATGCCAAGACCTGTTCAGTTTGACTACCATTGATTACCATAAAAAGTATGTGGACCCTTTGGAATTACCTAGATTTCTGCATTAATTGTTCATAAATCTGATCTGGGCACATATTCACAAAACATTTTATCTTTCCACTAAAAGGGCTCCTAAACATCACTAAAGTTTTTAGCTAAGAGTTACCTCTTAAAACCTATTCACAGAGCTACTGAGACCATCTTTTAATAAGGAATTCTGAGAACTCTTATGCTAAAAGTAAGGGCATGGTTTAACCTGTTGCTATGGATGATGCAATGATGCAATGCAAAACCTCCAACCGTCATCTTTGAGGAGATTTTAAACGTACAATATGTAGTTTTTGGAAAGAAAAAAAAGCTTATGAGTCACCAGCATACTCATAAGCATACTACATATCATTCAGAGCAAAAAATGAACAGAAAATGTCAATGGGAGAAATTTATGGGAAATTTACATCCGGAACCGAAGGAGGGGCGGGACTGTTGAGGTCTATATTTTGTAAAGGGTGTTTGTTTTAAGGTGTGTTTAAACCAAAGATTCACAACAATACGAGTTTAATGTTTTAACTACTGTTAAAACACTGTCTTCACGGGAACTGGACATCAGAGTATCTATAAAATTTTACCCAGTTTGCGTTTACAGTGCAAACTTTGGAAAATGGATGCTATCTTTCTTTGCATTACACATGGACAATTTATATCTCTTAAAAACATTAACTCCTCATAAAATGCTTTTACCCTTTGGCAGCTTGTTTTCCGTTGGAACAATTCCAGTGATTGACATTAATGCTAGTCCAGGAAAACTAAAAAAAAATATTCAGACAAGTAGAATATAGACTGGAAAATTCATAATTTACCAAGTGCAGAGATCGATCTGAAATAATTCATCTGCAAGTGGTGACTTTTGTGATGTGTGCCCTCAATTTTACTTATGTTCTCAGACATGGTATTGCTCTTTTAGATTAAGAGCACGAGATGGCTACCTAACGTTAGCTGTTCTGATGGTTAAACTGACAGAAAGTTATGTTAGAACAGTTCAAGTGCCCATTCGCTGTTAATACTTAATCAAAAAAGTATTCTTAAGTATGCACATATATGCATACACATAATCTACCATATCGATATTCAAAGTGTTTCTGACATTTCATTGCTGGACAAAACAATTGCGTCTTTTATTCAAATGCATGTGATAACGGCGGCTGAAATTGAATGAGCATCAGAAAGACAAGAAACATCTATTTAAAAGCACTGCACCAGAGAAAATGTATTTATAGTGAGACATGTTCCTCAATTTCTGACCATTTTATTTACATGCATGAATGTTATTAAAATTTTGAACTGCTTCAAAGAATAGTCAGATTCAAGCCAACAAGTGACAAATATTCTCCCCACAAAAATTACTCTTACCATAGTAACCTTAAAATGATAACTAAAGCTTCTATCGCATGTTATGTCTCGATCACCAAAGTGAACAAAAATGCAGCACTATATCCTGTTATTTCTAACTCGGAATACATTAGATTCTTGAAAAACTTGGAAAAAAAATGTAAAGTCAGTGACTGGTAGATTAAAACTTTATTTACCCCCCAGCGTATGACCAAAATGTTAGATCTCATAGAATTGTGTTAAATGAATATGGACCCTTTACTTCAAAATCCGTGGCAATTTCACAGAATGGCAGAAAATTCTGTGAAATAAAAACGGACCCTTAACTTCTAAATCTGTGACAGCTTCACGGGATCGCACGACGTAGCATGTATATAGCGTAGATTTTGCAGGTTGGTAGGCTGGGGATGGTGGATGGGTGTGTAAACATGCAAATCACATCCCAGGGTTTGCGATTTCAAATCCAGGCGGACACTTTGCATGTATTTTGTTTTTTTTATTCCAGCGCGAGGCAGACGTGTTGCAATTGTTCTTCTCGATCCTTTTTTTCCTCACTGTCCCCATGTTTACAAACAATATATTACAACATAATACACGTAACATGGAGTTAACAGCAAGGATTATGAGTGGTTAAGGTTATGATAAGGGTTTGGGTAACGTTTACATCGATTTAACAGCAAGGTCTCACTGAATTCAGGGAAATCAACACGCCATCACTTCCGTGTGCCCATCGCAGACTTTTCTGCACTTCCGTGTAACTGACACAGATTTTGGTCCGTGTTCATTTCACAGAATTCTGTGAGATCAGGCTGTGTAAATGGGATTGCACTTCACATTGATTTGAATTGTTTTTTTTTAAGTTGGTTATTTCTTCTAGATGGCCTTAAATCCCTGGATGATGGCCTTGGTGCCATTACAAAATACCTCCTGGAATACAAATAAAAATGTACTGTTTTATGTGACACAGGGGTAGACATGTATTGCTTGTTTCCAGGAATTACAGACAGAAATGCTAATCACAATATTAAAATGTCTGCTTTGGACAAGTAGTTTTTGCTACCGGACAAGTACAACACCAGACTAAGTGGCCAATAATGTTAATGTCAACCCCTGTATTCCTAAGAATGATTATTGTTAGGTATTTCTTACTGGCTGTTTTTTAATTAAGATTTGAATGTTAAGTTGCTAGCTGTTTCTGATTGAGAACCACTGGTCTAACAGATCTGATTGTGTACACATGTTACCAAGGCACATTGCTTACCTCTGGCAGCAGCTGCTGGGGAGGAGGGAATCCACATGTATATGAAATTCATGGTAACTTACACTTAACCTTTTCTTCCCTTTTCTTTATTTTCACTTTATGGAGCAAGGCTCGCTTCCCAGGTCACTACTGTGAGAATGGATCATGTGTCTGTTCATGTGTCTTAACTCTGGGATAATGGCTGATGTCACAACCTAGGAATCTCCCTCTCTGCCTCTCCCACCCCCAATCCCCCCCAACTCTGACTTCATGACTGAGTCGAATCAGAAAATGTCCAGTAAAAGTGTCCTAAAAAGTTAATAATGGGAACCAGTGACGGTTCACGGTGGGGTTACACTAATGAAACCAATTGATGGGTATGCTGTTTCACTCAACTGCTTTCATTAACAGAGTCTATGGTGGTTCCTTCTTACTCTTTTCTGGTGCCATGTTTGACAGTTGGAGTCTTAGAAGCAAAGCATAATATCATATATTATATATCCGTTATATAATATCTCTACATTTGAACAACTGTAAATACATGTAATTATTGTAATTAATGCTTAATTAATGTTTCAGAGGCATGTACCATTAAGTAGAACATATTAAATAATACTGAAGTGTCTAAATCAGAAAAATTAGATTTAAATACAATTCAAATGAAATGTGTATACACATTAACTTAGATTTAGTTTTTAACACTTTTTAGATGACTAGGAGGCAATACAAGGATTCAATCACTTTGTTTTTTACCCTCAGTTCTCTTAGATGTATGGAAACTATTTGGCCAGATACATAAAGGTGCTTATCTAAAACTGGTCGCAGATGTTTTAAGAAGCATGAAGCTATGTGAAATCTGGGCACCACATTTAGCTAATCTACACCAAAACCCAGAGAATTTATGTCATGAAAACATATTGTGTAAATGTGAATTCCCAGGTGATTGATTTCACATGTTTTTGTTTCTGAATTAGCTGACTCCTGATAGAATAACATTATATTAATTTACTTTGAATACCTGACAGTAGAAATCCCCACAAGTGAATAATACCTGCATTCATTATACTGATAGCTTCCAAAAACTTGAAGCTATGTTAAACAACACATTCCCATACTCCCTTATTATTTAATCAGATTTGTCTAATTAATCACCAGAAAAGTAATAGTAGCTGTGTCAGTAAGGAAACAGCTAATCTTTCCCCATTCTCTAGATATACAAATTCTACACACCCTTAATAATAACACTGAAATAAAAAGATGATTCAAACATAATTATTCACATTTGACAAGATCTCCTAACCAAAAATATAAAAGTAGAAAACAAATGGACCATTTCTAAGAAAAATGAGAACAAATGTCAGTTGGTTGCATAAGTAATTTCCTGCCAGGTCCTTGTTAGCATCTGGTTGTAGAGACTGGGTTGGAAAAAGCCATCTAGAACTCCAGACAGTGATCAGCCAGAAAGACAGTTTCAAAATCAGAGGTGAAGAAAGTACCAGTGGTGTAAAAAGTACTTGAATTCCATACTTAAGTAAAAGTACAGATATCGGTCTTAAAAGTGACTTTAGTAAAAGTAAAAATCACCCATAAAAAAACTACTTAAGTAAAAGTCTTAAAGTAGCTCATTTTAAATGTACTTAAGTATCAAAAGTATTTATCTGGTGTTAAAATGTACTCAAAAGTATCAAAAGTAAAAGTACAAAAGTACAAAGAGAGGAAAAGATACAGAAATTGTTTTCTTTCTCGCTCCAAGCTTTATTTATTGTCTCCCTACATCACATTTAACATGAACCATCACTTTGAACTTTAACTTGTGATACAGTACC
>JACXGM010008661.1:10294-28728 GCA_016801145.1 Umbra pygmaea | reverse complement strand
AAGAGGACTGGCCACCCCCTTGAGTCTGGCCTCTCTCTAGGTTTCTTCCTAGGTCCCTCCTACTAGGGAGTTTTTCCTAGCCACTGTGCATCACTTGTGTTGCTTGCTTTTGGGGGTCTCAGGCCGGGTGTCTGTCAAAGCACTTTGTGACAACTGCTGTTGTAAAAAGGGCTTTATAAAATAAATTTGATTGATTGATGCTTTGATTGACAGCCTCCTCATTAGCTTAAGGATCTGGAAATACAGAAATAAATATATACGGAAATAAATAAATACAGAAATATAAGAATATGGAAATAAATTAATATAAAAATTTATAAAAACTGAAATAAATGATCACGGAAATAAATAAATAGGAAAATAATAATGATTAATAAATGTATAATTTTATATTTTTAAATTTTTATGTATATTTTTATGTATAATTATTTTTATTGATGCATATATTTATTTATTTATTTCTTATTTTGGCAGACTTGGTCCTCCATAGTTGTGGGGTTCAGTGGTTAGGGAGGCAGACTTGTAATCGGAAAGTTTCCGGTTTGTTCCCGACTGCGCAAAAGTCATTATGTCCTTGAGCAACGCACTTTACCATATTTTACTCCAAGGGGATGTACCTGTACTTACCGTAAGGCACTCTGAATAAGAGCGTCTGCTACATGATGTAAATGTTGTATAAAAGCTGCTGGTCTTTTTCAGTCTGAATTCCTGACAACGTCGCAAGAAATAAAAGTTATATTGTGTGTTTTCATGAGAGTCATTATATCATGGATCCGTTCATGATCCTTTAATCCATGTGCCTCAGTGGTGTGAGCACTGCTACCTTAACAAGACGACAGAATGTTTTATACATAGAAATTGAATAATTAGAAGTGCCATTCCAATGCAAATATATGTAGCAGAATGGTCCGAGTGGCAGCCATTATTTAATTTCTATGGTTTTATAACATGAGCAGTGCAGCGATTTTGGTAGCTTGAAAGGTGTGTACAGGGCCGGCCCGAGGCATAAGTGAACTAAGCCCTAATTCATGTGCACAGGTGATGTGGTAGGAATGGGGCCCCAAATCATGATTTGGCAAATTCTGCTTAGGACCCCCAAAAGGCTTGGGCCGGAACTTGGTGAGTACTGTACGTTTGGCCTTAGTGTAGTGGTCTGAGCACCAGGTTGAAGTCTACGCATGCCCCCTGGCAACAGGGAGTTGAACCACAGCTGTGCCTCACCTCTGCCTCCCCCTAAGTACTTACATAAAAAAGCTATGATTTTACTGATGCAATTTAATGAAGCATTTACAATATGTACCAATACAGTCATACTGCTTTCGTATATACAGTACAGTAACTGTACCTACCTTACCATCCCCGGTGCAGTGCGGTACTTGTAGTTTGTGAATTGAAAAGAACAAAAAGCTCTTGTGAGTGACTATTGTTCTAGCCTGGAAAAATCCAGACCCAAATCCGGAGGATATAAGGGTCTGGGTTCGAGTAATGAAAATGACCCAACTCGAGGGGCGGCACCAAGCATGCATTTGAAAATCTCACTGTACGCAATTGGATAACACTACGACCTATCACAAGTGGTTTTTCGCTAAGCCCTTATGGCGGAGCTAACTGGTAGATAAAACTCTTGCCGTATCAGGTCAGCAAAACAACAAAAATATCCTTAAAAAAAAGGAACGATTAGTGTCGTCTACTGTTCCTCTTTTAGACAAAAAGCCAAGTCTAACTCGTTCATTGTAGTGGCCAAAGCCGTTTTAAACAACTGGTGTTCATCCATAGCGATCTTACAATGTTTAACACGCCTCTGGCACGCCTATATAAGATACACCGGTGTGATTGGTGCAGCTCGGCTACAAGGGGATAGTTAATGAGCAGAATTACTCGGTGCCAGGGTATCTTGCTGAGCAAATTCAAATTGTGCTCTTGCGAGAACTCTGGATTTCCAGGGTACTATTGTTCTGCTTTGAAACTCAATTTTGTGGAAACAACACAAGAAAATGGGCATCAAGTGGTTGGGCGGTGGTTGAATTTTATTTATTCAGAACAAAGAAGTGACCACACCTGAAAAAACTGCTATGTACAGTACAGTACCTGCATACGTTTGACTACCAACTACTGGCAACTGCTTAGAAAATTACCATAAAGCTAAAAAGCCAATTTGTTATGTCGGAGTCAGGCCTTAAGAAAGTTGAACTATTAACAATGACATTCCCCAAGGACCATTCTTGAACTGGAAAAATTCTGTCAGGGCAAACTAAAGGTTCTTCCTGGAACTCTTGACTTTTAATGTTGTAGTACACATGTAATATATTCGTTCAATATAGTTCATGGCACAAAACAATCTTGTTCACACAAAATCAAACTGACATATTGACTTACTCCCCATAGCCTCAGAGCCACTTAACCCTGTGATCTCCAGGTTTCGTAGTGTGTAGTATTCATGTTTAGACATACTTTACAGAGCGTATGAGGCTCATGTACTGCAACTGAACATATATCACCTTTATAGACTGGGACAAAACAATGGAAATGGGGACGATATAAAATGATTGATATTCTGTATATTTACTATCTGGTCATGATTTGAGGTAATTCTGGTCTTAAAATCAAACCCATGACATTCTATATAAATGCATTTTAATCATATATGAAATAACAAGCAATTGTATCTGTTTTAGGAAAAATAATATGATTGTATAAATTCCCTGCAAAGTCCTCGGAAAAATACATACGGAAGTGACATTATTGAATGGCTTTTCACCTTTTTTAGTAATATATTCGACGTTGTGATAGATGTTGTACTCATGCGGATATTTCCAATTGTCTCTTCAAATCTGTAATCAAAATGGGCTTAGGCGTCCTGGAGAACCACACACCACCATATGAGATCACTTTAAACATTTCAATTTTCTTTATTCCAAGGCATTTAACCCACACAACTTCATGTAAATAATGTAATGCTGAGTTTATGAAACATGACCTCTCACAGACCTCTCTTCACCTGCTCTTCTCACTACCAGACCAAGAAATGTAGGGAAACAAATAAAAAGAGAGAGGCAAAGAAAGAGAGTAGGAATGAGAAAATCAGAAATATATTTAAAAAATAGATGTCTACATTCATTGCAAATTGTATTTAAATAGATAATACTTGGCAGACATAAGATCCACAGTAAATTTGTCAGAACTCAAACTGTATACAGTCTGTCATAGTAATGCATTTTATTGGAAATAAATTGCCTTGGATATGGCAAGGACTGCCCATATTTTAAATTGACTTTGCCTTTTCTGTGAATTATTTACCATGATATGTGACCAGACTGTATATAAACTAATGTGGTTTGTCAACATTGTTATTCAACCTGAGGCCTATACTACAAAGCAGGACTTTAGTTAGCGAGCTAACTTCAGGTTGAACCTTGGATTTGCAGTGTCACTATGGTGGTTCGCTTGTTCACGGGTTACATTGCCATGGTAACTTCGAACCTAACCTACTCCGGAGCAGAGAACCATACTACGAATCAAGTTCAACATGCCCAGGATGTCTTTTCATTAGTTGGCTTCACTAAACCTAACAACTGGAATCTGGATATGAAGTGTCACAACAGTGTTTATCAATATGTATCAGTAAATGTACACAGTGAATATGGCACAAGATGAAATAAAGAAAATGCATAATTATTTTCTAATCATGTCCCCCAGGGGATGACAACATATGTCTAAAATATTAAAACAATAGAGTCAACAGCCAATGAGCAATAGCGTTATTTGTAAAAGTATATATTCACAAAAACCACACCGTGATGATCTGGGTCTAGACATAGAACTTCCAATCTCTCTGTTCATATATCTCTGACATACTTAAGTTAAATTGGAAGATCTTTGTATCATATAACGTCTCCGTTTCATAAGGATGACGAATATGACAAATACAGAGAGGCTATGACACATTTAACATTCGTCTTTGGTTCTGAAGAGTGTACCCATGCTTCTTACAAAGCGCTGTATGTATTTTCAGATTACATTCCGGTAAGGGTTATAGTCTTTTTCACATAACAAAAGGGATTTTACCTGGGAAAACTATGCTTTTTGTCATTACTAGGACTCTTTGATGACGAGAGATTTTCAACTGTAAGTACTATTTTGTACCTCACATTAATACGTGCCATGTAATTGGTGTCAAAGCTATTGTAAAACGGTGACATTAGCTAAATTTGTGGGTTTCTAAGCTTTCTATACATATGACAGATGTGTATATATAAACAAAAAATTGCAGTTGTGAGCAGTGATTATAGTCCACCTTTAGAATGGCTAAACGCTATCAGGGCGCTAACCTTACTTTATTAATTGCCATGTTATTGTTGTCATAGCTACTGTAAAACAGATAAATTTGCTACATTTGTGGGTTTCTAAACTTTCTAGACATATGAGACATGTGTATATATAAACCAAAAAATTTGACTTGTGAACTGTGATTCTAGTCAACTTTTTTATTTATTTTTTGGGCCAAAACGTCCCGCCGGCGGTGACGCTGATCCTTAAGAGGTTAAATCAACACAGAATTTTCCAATCTAGCAATGAGCGCATTAAAAGGGGCGGTGTATGCATCATATGACCAATCGCACACATGGACAAGTCAATCAGAGCTGCAAATTTTGCTTAAGAGGAGCAAACCATTATTTGTTTGAAAAATTAAGAATATATCAAATATAATCAAGACGTTAAGCAGGAATAAGCAAAGCTAGACTTGTCTATGTCTGCGATTGTTCAAATGCTGCACACACCGACCCTTTTATGTGAATGCACTCGTTGCTAGATTGGGAAAACCTGGGTTGATTTAATGAATTGATAACCACAGTTGTGACATCTCTTATCCAGATTACAGTTGTTAGGCTTATTGAAGCCAGCTAACGAAAATAAATCCTGACCATGTTGAAGTTGCTTAATAGTATAGACATCTTGTCTAACTTTTATTTTGCAGAATTGTCCTTGTACAGCGTACAGGACCAATAAATGTTGCATTGTGTAAAGAGGTGGTGAGAAGTCCACTGATCAATAGAGTAATGTGTTAATCAGTGTTAAGAATGTGTTGGTTTGTGTACTCGCGGGACTTTTATTGTGACAGTCAAATTGAAAACAACATATTTTCTTAAGGCCTCGCTAGAGGAGGGTAAACCAAATCACATTCCATACATCTTTACTGAGATCCAACTTCATTCAGTCCCATATTGATTGTGGATGTCTTCTGCCAGGCGGTTCTCATGGCGAACTTCAAAAAACGTACAAAACTAGAAATTTGTAAATGTGTACGCTTCCAGACCCATGGAAACGTAACGGCTTGGACATTTACGAAATTTCAATAAAGTCAGTTTACCTTGACATTTACCTAACATTAACCTCATCGTACTCTAACCTTAACCTCAACACACTCTAACCTTAACCTCACCGTACTCTAACCTTAACCTCACCGTACTCTAACCTTAACCTCACCGTACTTTAACCTTAACCTCACCGTACTCTAACCTTAACCTCACCGTACTCTAACCTTAACCTCACCGTACTCTAACCTTAACCTCACCGTACTCTAACCTTAACCTCAATAACCTATGCATGAACTAAACCCAATTACTTTTTATATAAAATCCGTAAGTCTGTCTATGAAATTTCCATTACGTGGTTACCCACGTATTGCCCTCAAGGACAGTAGCCTCAGCAGGTGTAATAAGGGACCCTTGACCTTGAAAATATTTTACATTGTCAATCATGGATTGTTGCATCTGCTTTAAATAAAATATGATTTAAATCACTGGGAATGTACAGTACATTCCCTTCTGGTAAACATCTGCTTTTTGCCATAGATTATTTGACATTCTTCCAAAACGTATTTCACAAGAAACCTGAGGAGCTCTTGAAAGCAACATTGAGGTAAAGCGCCAATGAAGGTTGCGGTCAGTAACATACATGTCATGACTATTAGACTGTTCAAATATTGTTTTCATTGTTTTTCTTATTTTATATTTCAGTTTTCTTGTATATTATATTGTTGTAATACAGGGCTCAGCTGTAAAAAAGACAGATGTCAAGAAATAACGACTGATCTAGCATATTGACAGCATAGCATTATCTTGTTCAATAGATAGTATTCACTATAAAAATAAAGTAATATCATATTGGACACAGCAGTCAGTCAGGTCTTATTTGGAATATAAATAAACAATATTTTTTACCTTCCCTTCCAACGCATTATGAATACAATGTGTAAGCTACATCTCCATACCTCCTGGCTCTCAAAAAGCTTCAGTGAAATATGTTCCAAAACAACGGAGGAACTTTGAGTAGCCGTCATACATAGCAATAGGTATTAAAATGATACTGGTGGATTTTTCCAAATCCCTGGATGTCCATAGTGCGTTATTGCATTGGGCTATGGGAAGTTTGTTTTGTAATCTCAATAACAAACCACATTAATGATTGTGGGATTCAAGAAGCTCATCATCAGATGGTCCCATCCCATCTGATGTCTTCAGTTAAATTGCGGCATTTCCCAATTATCACATCAAGAACATTTCACTCTCCCTCGTGAATCTAAATTGATAATTTGCATCCACTTCTTTGCGTAAAACGTTGTTAAAATCACTTTGACGATCTGAAAGTCAAGATGAGTGCACGTGCTGACGCAACAATCTTGAAGTCAATGTTCAAAGAGCGCATGCAGTACCGTGTCAATCAATGAATGACTGAACAAAGTGAAAAGAGTATCCACAGGGACTAGCTGCAATATTGAGTTTCAACCATTTCTGTGTCTCTCGTGCTAGGACGTGAGATCAGCAGAAACACAGCACAATAGAATAACCATCAGTTCTGTTCCTCCTTGCTTACTGCAAACTTCCAGCAAGTTACTGCTACACCATGCACAATCCTACACAACATAGTTTTTTCTCACAAACTCAAAGTTAACCTGCATTATTTAACACATATCTTCCCTAGCACTAACCAGGACACCTACTGTGAATTGAGTTATCCAAATTATGGGTGTAACTGGCTGATATCTCTATTGCAATCCCAGTAGCAATTTTTCGAAGCAACTGTAGGTCATTAACCGAATGGCCCGCAGGGACTAGACCGATGCAAGAAGCATTACGATGACATACGGCAGGTTCCTGGGAAATAGCCCCTATTGATATTCAACCCATCACTCTGTGTCTTTGTTGTGTGCACAGAGTCATTTCTGATTCATTTCACCAGTTTGATCTGCCTGTGTTTTGTGTGTCACATTGTGAAATTAATAATTAATATGTAATACCCCTCTGATTCACTTATCAATTTAAAAACCCAAACAATACCTTGGATCTGTGGCTGCATGCTGCCAGAGGTTGTCCCTAGAGAATCTGTCTGGTGCAAGTGCTAGGTAATGAATGAAACCAAACAGCAATTTCCCAGAAATGGTTCCACATTGTTCATTTTTTACATTCTGAAAGGCTATCCGAGAAACTATTGTTTGCCAACAACCAATGGGGACTTCATTGTTTTTTTTTTTAACCTGTTCATCAATAAAGACTCCATAAGTCTAAAGAGAAAAATAAACTGATTTCATGTACTGTACCATTTTTGCCGGAATCAATCTTCATCATTAATATTGGCACCACTTATATATAGTTGTTTTTATATAAAATATAGTAGTTAACAATATAGTGAAAAACTCAGATTTGTTGCTCCTAAATAAAGAATTGCTCGATTCCACATTTTCCAGACTTCTCATTCTTTGGTAGAGATTTTCTACCACACACTCCTAATATATTGTATGGTACTGTACATAAACTGAACAACTGACATACTGTACATCCAGGTACTTTTCTTTTCAAGAGCTGTAGGTGAAAAAACATATTATTTATTTAATCAAAGTTTCCACCTAAGGTCTTTAAGTGAAAACTGAGAATGAACTTAGGTTTGAAATATTATTCATACAGATAAATAGATTTAAATGCCTGTGCGCTGTATTTTTGATTTGTGAATATGTATATTTAACGTTAGGTTAATTATTTGATTTGTCACAATAATAACATTTGAGGGGGATCAAGCTCCTGGAATAAAGAAATGGACACACCAGACGTATTCCACTTTGGCCTTTGATAAACTACTGGAATATAACATTGTTGTACAATATAACATACATTACTTGATCCAGCTTATTGAAACCAGAGTGGTTCTACTTACCGTAATTATATGTATGACAGAATGTAGCAGTTGTGAAATGGATCCAATGAGCTACTACTGGAACTTTTGCTTACACTATGAATATCGAAGGTCCAACAATAGCACAACTGTTTGAATAATATATGATGAAATCAATCCAAATACATTGAAATGCTCAATTCTCAAAAGCAATGGAAACTAAAGAAGCATCCTGTTAAAAAAAAAGTAATTATTCTTAAATATTAATGACATTCATTTTAGTATCAAAGGTTTTGTTTATTTAAAAATTATAATGCAATTAAAGAATATTGGTCAGATCCCCCAAACCGTCCCTGACATTTAAATGAGCTAAACCTTGACATATTGCAGTAAATCCTATTAAGTACTGTATAATGGTAATCCATGAAAGCAATAGGCTACTATTAAAAGTTCAAAAATTCAATAGACAGAAAAAATATATACAAATAACAGGATTGCTGATGCTGAAATATACCCTGTTTCACTTGATTTGTTCACATAGGAATATAAACCAGATTTATAAACCAAAAATTGTGCCAGGCAAATGTAGGAGGGCAGGACAAGTTAAATCTAGAGAGTTTCACAGTTTAATGCTTCAAGTATAATATCTTTTACATGATTGCCAAAATACAAGACTATCCGAATAAGGAAATTGACCTCAAACAGTTGTAGTTTCTACTCCTCTAAAGTTAGGTACATTGTAAAAAATCAAAATAAAAGTTTGGGTATCATACGGATTAAATGAACCGTTGACAACGTAATTGTGTTGCTGTGGATGTTCTAGAAATAGTGTATCAGTTTGGTATCATACTAGTTAAGAATCTTTTCTGCTGTGGTGAATGTGCACTACATCTCTAGAGGCAGAATAATGCCCACAGCAAACCTTGAAGTGATAATTCACTTTTACAGCCATTTTAGCGCATACATTACCAAAGATTGCCATGTCTGTCTTTGGGTCCAACGCACCAAGACAATTACAAAAGTAAGCCATGCATATCAGTCATGCATTGGCTTGAAATAAAACCCAGCCATCGCATTCCTTGCAATGTTACCAATATAACCTTGTTTGGGAGATTGGACACAGTAGCATATACTTATTACTCATCAGTACTAACTCATTATAGACTGGTGCCACTTTTAATCTGTAACATTCTCTAGTCTCCATTTTATTTTCTGTATTAAAAATGAACAGAGCTGATAAAAAACCTACATATGCAATGGTCTTTCCGTCTTTAGCTAAATATGTATTGCAGTTTATTCAGTGTTTTTATTAATATTATTTAAACAATTTAAATACCACCTGGTACAGAAATGGTTTCTAAATCCCAGATTGGTGTAATTAAAATGTTATTATTTCTCGCATGTAGGTGTTGCTTTTGTCCCTCAATTTTTATTTCTTAAGTTATTCTAACGTGGTCTTGTTTGGGATGGCCGCCCTTTGTGCCATAGAGTACTTTTTGGGTCCTGTCGTGTTTGAGATAGGGGGCTCGGTATCTCCCATTTTGGTGGCTCTTTGTTAATCTCGTTATCTCTTATTTCAAACGTTCGATACTAACATCGGTGATACATGTGTCTTGTTTTCAGTGCACAAGGTTTACATCATAGTTGCGTCATATTTACCAGTTTTGTTGAGTGCATATACTCACATGACACTCACTGGCTCCTGGAACCACTGACACTGGTTGCAATTTCCACGACCCAATTGTGTGAGCATGTTCCTGTGTGTTGTTGTTTTTTGTGATACGTGTCTTTGTTGGTTTTACGAGTGCTGGATTGTTGTAGGTTCAGTATCGACATGATTTCATTTTATTTCCTTCAATCTACAGTTAACATGTTTACTAGACACATTGGTCAGGACAAAGTGGCGTTCTTACATATGAGCTGTTCATCTTCTGATTACCGTACACAATTACAGATAATTCTGATTACATTAAATCTATTTGGGATGGTTTCAGGTCCGAAGATTGTGTATATTACAAGCTGTATGATCTACTGTGCTTCATGGGCTTGAGGTGCAGAAATAAACAGTGAGTCATAGGCGTTCACCCTCGACCTGAGCAACATATACGAGTGCTCGTATTTGGTGTTGGCTACGTTACAATGCCGTACTGGTTTTCGCCCCGGCTCTGTATATGTTGCGGGAGGTCTTTCTGAGCTACACACTCCCCAATCCTTCTGCATCAAAACTTCACAATCAGCATCGGTATCTACTCCAGGAGCATGATCCATTGTTGTTAACGTTTGCAAGCATTATGTGACACCCCACCCTTTACAGCCAGAAGAGGACTGGCTAACCCCTCGATCTGTACCTTCTCTAGGTTTCTTCCTATGTTCCACCTCATAGGGAGTTTTTCCTAGCCACAGTGCATCAACTTGTTGTTACTTGCTCTTCTAGGTTTTAGGCCAGGTATTTATTATCTGCAACAACTGTTGTTAAAATGGGTCTTAAAATTACTTGACGGGATTTAGTCATAGCAGATCAAACAGTAGTGAACTGCTGGACACTGAAAGCTAACAGGTGTTTAGGTAGCTGCCAAACTATTCTGTCAAACTGTGGGATGAGCTGGACAAGTCTGATTCATGGAGGCCCCACATCGCAACTTACAGGACTGGTAGCATTGCAAAGGATCTTCTGCTAACATCTAGGTGCCAGATATCACAGCACACCTTCAGAAGTCTAATGGAGTCAATGCGCCGACAGGTTTCTCATAGGAGTTTTAGATATTGAAAAGTGTTATCCAGGCAGATCTGCCTTGGAGGCAGAAATCAGTTGATTGGTTGATTCAAAACTGAGGGCGGACCTCACACGACATCAGAAATGTGCACATGTGCATAGTTTCTAATCATACCTAACCATATATCTAACTTTAACCCTAACCTTAACCACACTGGAGTGTTAAAATGTAATCCTGTGCTATACCGATATATATAGATATACAAATCGTAATTATCAATCCAAAGTAAACTTAATGTGAGGTCCACCCTCTGTTTTGAATTAACCAATCAAATAATTTCTGCCTTCAAGGCAGAGCTGCCTGGAGAACACTTTTCAATTACTAAAAGTCCTGATCCGACAGCTCAGGGCTATTTTGGTGGCAAAGGGGACCTCCACAATAATAGGCAGGTGGTCATAATGTTACAGGCTGATCGGTGTATATATACACCATCGTACTACGCTGGTGAGTTCCCCCTAAGGTACAGAATTATATGCCATGCGTCTCAGTGTTTATGATTGTACATCTTGATCATGTTATGTCTATTAAAATGTTGGTAAAGTCACTTGGCGTTTCCTGTCTGAACTGGCATGGATGTGTACAGCCTAAATGTTTCCTAGAGACTAATTATATTGAAGGAAAATAATGGTTCAATCTCACACATATTTAGTGTATGAAAAGCGATGCAGCTAATTAGCACACATTCAGATGAAATCAAATGCTTCACAAACGCCTTGCACCCAATCACAAGTCCCTCTGCATTCACAGTGAAAGCACAGATGCATTTTAGCTTGGTTTTATCTGAATGAAAAAGGTTTCTATATTCACCACACACACACATAAACAAATAAGCTGCTGCCTCAAGATGACTGAGGTTCTGTCAGTAAAAAAGGCTACAATTTGCGTTTGAATAGTGATATCAAAGGATGATTGAGCTTGACTCTCCCAAACTAAAATGAACAGCTCGTGAACAGCTCGTGAACAGCTCGTGAGCAGCTCGGTCCAGACCAGAGACACACAGTACCTTAGGCTGATGATTCACCCGCAGCAGTTGATGGAGACAGAAGTGTACATCCTTATTAGGATTAACGCCTTTCTCCGGGGATGGGGAAAATATCAGCTGGGTGTGAACCAGAAATGACAGACCCACACGCTGGTTGCCCGTCCGGGTCTGACCCAAAAGTATTGTTAATTTGTGGTCCTTCACAGCATCTGTAGAAACCTAGATACTATTTCACAATGGGGGCTGCGTAGCTTTTGGATATCATGTTTTGTATATTCTTTGCAGGTGATGTTCTGCTTTATTTGACATGCATCTGGGGAAGATATAGAGCTGTTGCTGAAAGAGCAGAGGGCCGGATTCAAGCCCTTGTTGCAGGAAGGTATGTTCACCGGAGGAAGCTGCCCAGACTGGTGGTCCCCTGTAGAACACCATGTCAAATCTGATACGTTGAGCTGGTAGTCCACAAGTCATCCAAAGGTCCACAGGGTGGCTTTTTAATCCCATCAAAGTGTCTCGTTCCAGTCGGCCTGCTCTCAGTTCTGGAGTCCACATAAGATCCTGGTGCCATCGTGCCATATCGTGTCATGACAACTAAAAAACTGACAATACAAAGGGCCTATTGGTCTCAACGGGATGAGAACCAACAGGTGTAGAGCACAGTCCTTTTTATTAGAAGTCGGAACTGGTTCTAGAAATGGAACGGGAATGACAGTGATCTCTAGTGTTCTGGGTCTCATGGCGAAACATGGGTAACTGTGCGTATAATGGAAATGTTGCCGCAATACATAGACAATCATGATATGGCCAATCAAATGTGAGATTTTGTATGTATTGAATCGCCGTTCTAACGGAACCAATCAGTTAGATTTTAACAGAGTTGTGTAAAGTAACTTTTTAAAAGTTATCGGATTACAGTAATCAGATTACTTTTACAATTGTTAAAAGCAATCTGATTACTGTAATCTGATTACTTTTTAAAAGTAATCTACCCAACCCTGCATTTTAAAGTACTTGGGGAATGTTTAGTTAAAGAGTGAGGTTAAGGTTAGGGTGAAGTGAGGTTATGGTTAGGTAAGGTTAAGGTAAATATACTTTTTTACATTTCGTAATCATACGAGGCTTTCTGTTTCCATGGCTCCTTATTTTGTGAGATTTTTTACGTTTCACCATGAGAACAGCCTGATATTTCAATTGATAAAAAATAAACAATAACTTTTTTATTTCGCTTTTTTTTTCCTCAGTCACGCACACGCAAAAATGTAAGCATTCAACTACCTAGTTTTCCGTCTCTGAGTGTGATTTCGGACCATTTTAGGTGACAACAACATCAGTACATCTTGTTCTTTACTGAATAAGTGAAGTAGTACAGTATGTGCCAGGGTTTGATGTAGTGGTCTATGTATGATCTCCTCTTACCTGGTCATTCAGATTTTATTTTGGAACTTTCCAAAATGGGTGAACCCAGCTGAGTACTTTTACTTTGTACTTTTCAGAACTCTGTGTGTGAGACGTTGCTATCAAAGAGAGATTTCACTTCAAGACGCACAAGCAACACTGTCAGGCAGCGTGCAGGCTAACATCAGGGGATGTTTTTTAACCAATCAGAGGAGGAGCACCTGATCAAACCCCTAACTGATCTCCACTATGGGTGCTAATGGAGACATTGTTGGAACAGAGCTCGACTGTGATAAACACGGTAATGCGTTAATCGTGATTCTGTCACAGACACGCATGTTGAGGCCACTCCCATCTCCACTAATGATGTCACCTTTGATGTCACCCCTCTGTACTAGCACAACAAATATACAACTCCCGGTTTTACACAGGCCCGGTTGTTCCATCGCATTGCCACAAACTCAATTATTGTCCTTAATTAGCAGGATCTTGGGGGGGGGGGGGGATAGTGAAAGTCAAATTACAAAAGAAACAAAACATGGATTAAATTGCTCTGAGCACTTGACGAGAGGAAAGGGGGGGGTCATTAAATTGTCATTCAGATTCAAATGTTCTAAGTACTTCAGCATTGGCAGTTTGCTCAGGCATCTTGCCTTTTTCTTTCCAGTTGTTTGCTGAAGGTCTTTTGTGGTCAGGCTAAACAAATGGCTCTCTCCACTCTTTATCCACAGGTCATGAGAAAAACACTGTCTGGTGGCAGATATGCTGCTTAGGAGTGTCTCCTGGGCTAACTCCACTGAACACGTTGCAATTAACATATCACTCTAAGTAAGCAGGTGTCATTTTCCAACGCTCCATTCATGTCATGAACTCTTGGGTGAAACCTCAATGGAATAATTTGAGTCCAACTGACACTATACAAGCAAATAAAAAAGGCTGAAAACATAATATATTCCACTATGCTTGGATTAAATTGTTAGCATAACTGGATAATTAGGGATAATAGTACAAGTTTTAAACATTTCAAATAGCAAATTGGTTTCTCAAGAATTTTGTAGAATTGTTTTCACAGAATTGTTTGCCTTTTCCCCCAATTAAATTCTTTATTATTTATAAAGAAGCATCAATATAGGAGAGATAAAAAAGTTATATCTTCCTAAAAGCTTGGAGTGGGATGGACAGATAATTTGGAATGTGTGCTATAATTGCATGAATAAAAAACAAAAAGCTCAAACCCCTAGAGGGCTTTAGAGATTTCTGCACCAATTCGAAAATTGAATATCTAAATCAGTTAGAAAACCAAAAATGGTGTTGCTACAGTATATAATACTGTAATAATAATATTGTCTACAATTCAGTTGTACACATGTTAAAGGTGCAATATGTAATATCAATCAAAACAATAACAAAATACATACTTTGCATTAAAAGCAAACATCACTATGCATATATTATATATATTTCTTAGTTGTGTACTTACATTATCCTAAATGTTTCCACAAAATTTCAAATCCAGAGAAATTTGTAATATAACTCGAAGACACGGGACGTTTCATTTTGTCGCCCGTAAATGGCGTCATGTAACCTGTGACTTCTCTAGTTGTTCTAAGATCCAGGGAGCCGCCAAACATAACGTGAATAAAGTTATAATTTTTTAACAATATATTACTTTGTCAGTGAACATTTTTTCTGCCGGAGATGCTAGATTGGAAGATTGTCATTGACGACGATAACAAAACCCATGATCCCACGCAACCTCCCGACGTCATCCAAGTACATCTTTTGCTATTGTTTTGATTGAGAGCCCCCTGGTGGCCATAATTTACACATTGCATGTTTAAGGTGCAGGGGACATAAATGTGCATTTATTTACACAAAAATTTATTTTATAATTAGTTCAGCTCAATTCTATTTATTCAATCCATTTTTCTCCCCTCCCAATCGGTCTTGTTTAATTCCCGCTAACTACTTGGAGAGATACGGAATGGTCAAGTGCGCTCACATGGTTCCTCCAACCACATGTAGCCAAGCTGTTTGATTCCAATGACGCTGCTCGTTCAACCTGGAAGCCTTTAGTCAGCTCATTCGTGGGATGATTACACTCAGCAGCTGCTGTATAATGTACTTCTGCAATTGAATTCACAGCTGCCAGATCTGCACACAAGGAGGAGCTGGAGAGCAACATGGGAATGTACGTAATACACCTTATCTATCCCTTATCCAGGGCAGCACTGTGCCGATTTGTGCTGCCTCATGCTGAAGCTGAAGGTAAAAATGCAGTTACGTTCTTACTTGTGGCTTCCGTAATGTAGCTGTCCTGGAAAGCAGCGACTTAGCCCGCTACGCCATGTGGAGCCCTAATCTCAATTTTATTAACAAGCTCTGCTAATCCTTTCATCCCTTACCCGCTGTGTTAATTCCATAGAAATGGAATGATTAGAAATGCCATTACAATTCAAATCAATTTTGCAGAATGGTCAGAGCGGCAGCCATTTTTTTGTGTATCATTCCAGTGCAAAACTTTAACGGACTACTTCCGCATTAAATCGATTTGCGGCAAGTCGCGGACTCACTAGATATTTTTAGATAGTAATTAGCTGTGCTAACATATCTCCGTGGCCTGACAGTAGGTGGCAGTGTATGCATCTTTCAGATGGTTGCGATCCGCCATTAAATCAAAGAAGAAGGTAACCGTTGGCCTGCCTTGTGTGGAAGAGGAATTGGAGTGCTGGATTTAAGTGCGTTATAATTCTATTGGTAAGTCATAAAAATATATTTAATATATGCTTATATTACAAACTACAATTAGATAAGATCTATAACTAACTGTCTTGAGAGCTAGAGAAGACCTAAATCAAGGTTATTCAACTCTGGACCTTGAAGCCAGATCCACTCCACTTTTAAATATCAACTCTCTAATCTGAGACTTATTTAGACCTGGGACACCAGGTGAGTCCAATTAATATTGAGGTAGAACAGAAAACCAGCAGGCTCTGGACACTGTAGGGTTAGAGTGGAAGACACCTGACCTAAATAATCTCACCTGATAGCGAGCTAAATATCAGTTTGAGATAGCTAACAATAAATCATGAGTACGACACACTACAGCCCCACTGGCACGTGTTGTCACCGTGACAACTAACAACAGTCGCCATTTAGTTGTGTACCAATCGAATGATCTAGCAAAACAGTTCAATGAGGTTTCTACTCATTCACTAAAAACATTACTTTTAATAATTATTAAAATACATTTTATTCAAAAGTGGTTGTGGAAGATTTAAAAAAACATATGGCCTTGTAATCAAGAGCACTGGGCCAGTAAATAAAAAAGTTGCAAACTCCAACTAGTAAAAAAAGTAAAAAACAATGTTTCTACCACTGAGCAATCACTTAGCCTAATGAAAAAGGGTGTCTGCTAAATTAGTAAAACTGTAAAAATAACTCTATTCATCTTAGGTAGGCATGTTGTCAATGTGAGGGCAGTTTTCCTAGCTATAATGAATTGATGCCTTCTTGACTATTCAACCACGGAGGTCAGGGGAAATAGGAGGAACTTTTAACCAAATGGGATTAGTTAGAACCATGGCCTCAGGGTTGGTGAATTGTCATTTGTTTTCACTAAACCCAGGTGTAGGTCTAATGTTTCAATCCCTTTGTTGTTTGACATCCTTACTTTTACAGATGTCTTTGAGCGTGCATAATGATAATAAGGAGCAGCCTTGTTTCCGTTTTGTAACGTATGACCTAACCTGTGATTGCAGATTAGAAAATGCAGATCATGTGTCACAGTCAGACAACTCTACTTCTGAAGATTTACTTTTACTATAACAGCTAGTTAATACGTTATGATTTGAGCAACATATGCCACGTGTCCACCAGAGGAACTTTCCCTAGGAACGTGGGATTTGATGTGTTCGACCACAGGGTTTAGGGACTAAATAAAGTTCTGGGTACATTTGTACCCCATTAAAAATGATCTCCTCGAGGGTAGGTACTTTTCCAAATTACCTGAGCGGTTGGGGGTGGGACTTTGGCACATAAAATGCTGATTGGTTGAGTCCACGCTACATTTAATTTCAAACATTTTTTAAAGTAGCCGTCACGCGCACTGAGCATATGCCACCGGACTCTTCACTGTACTTTGGACCCGCGAGGTAAACGCAGACAATGGTCTCGAGCCCTCATACTCAACTCTGGACCTCGAAACAAGATCCACTCACATTTTCATTGCAACCCTCTAATCTGAGAATTATTTAGACCTGGGACACAGGGTGAGTCCAATTAATGTGGAGGTAGAACAGAAAACCAGCAGGCTCCGGAACCCGTAGCGTTAGAGTTGAATACCCCTGGTCTAGAGGGACCAAAAAGTTCCTGAGACAAAATGTTTACGGGTTATTCGGGTGGAAACGCGGCATTAGTCTGATTTTGCCTTTTTTAAATCATAATATGGTTTAATTATCTTTGGTCATATTGGTTGTGATCAGTGTTTCCTAACAGATGTAATTGATATTAGGGATTTAGTGAGAAATAAATACACCACCCACTCATGATGATGTCTGCTTTAGCTAAACACATCCTTCAATCTAAGCAGCCACTTCTACCTTGTTAATCTCACTACTCTCAACACAACACCGATATGCTAAAACACCCTAAAACGCCTCTTTAACATGCCTCAAATAGGGCTCTCACCATTATACTTTCTGCGAAACGGTGGTTTTTGTGTTCAAGCCTTTAATATGAAAGAGATGCATGCAGTAGACAGCTGGGATTACAGAATCATCTCATTTATATTCATTATCACAATTTAAACACCTGAAGAATCCCCAGAAATTCAATATGCACTGCATATAGATATGATGCCAAGTACACAAGGTATAAATATATATATACACACACTAAGCATGCAGTGTAAACGCTGGAGCAGCATTTTCCTCTCAGTGTGCGAGGACCCAGAGGCAACGTACTGTAGGCAGCAGCAAAGTTAAGCGTGACCCACTTTGCTTAGCCCAGCCACCACAGAAGAAGAGTTAGCAGAGCGCCTGGGAGGGGGTCGACGCCGTCACACGCTCGCACGATCCGGCGTGCAGATAAACGCGCGCCCCCCCCCCCCCCCCCCC
>JACXGM010008661.1:0-10194 GCA_016801145.1 Umbra pygmaea | reverse complement strand
TCAGGCCCACGCTGCTGTCTCCGAATCCTCCTCTGTCCCTCTGTAAGTTGTTTGGAGCTAAAGAGCTTTGTCCACAAAATAAGAATTACGATAATTGATGACACAACATGTTTCTCATTTAAAATCTAATCGAAAAGAGGTGGACACAAATTATTGGGCCTAATTGAAAAGCTAAAAGCAATAAAGCAGCACTCTACAGGCCTAATGTGATTCTGAAATGGGTGGGTATTAAGTGAAGGTTTTGGGGGTGTAGTGTGGGATCTATGGATATTATGTACCTTCAACTCATTGGTATATAGAGACTTACACTGGTCTTTTCCTGCTAGCTGAGGACTTCTTTAAGGAAAGATCTAGGCCTACTCACTTAAAAAAACACACGAAAAATCGCTTTAAATGTATAACTGATTAATGCAGAGTGTAATGATAATAATTACAATAACAATAATAATAAATTGCCCGAACAGGCATACCCAATTTCTGTTATAAAATTTGAAAAGTTGAAGACTGACCACTTTCCATATTCCAAGATGGAGTTTACTGTAAAATGAATGCTAAACTGTAAATCCTTCTGTACAGAAGTATACATGTGATACTTGAAATCCACAAACCAGCGTACGATACATTGTAGTTCATTCCGGTTCTGGCATTTCATTGTAGTATGTTCATTAACTAATTAATATTTAGATGTGCTCAGTTGCACATTAACTCTGTGGTAAAATGTGTTAATGTCCAAGACACAGAAAGCTGTATAACTTGGTCGCATGACAGAGAAAACAGATTTGAAAGTCAGCTTCATAGACGCAATTAATGTGTACGCCAAAAAAAAGAGAGAGAGACAGAGAGCGAGAGAGAGAGACAGACATATAGCGAGAGGGAGAGAGAAACAGAGAGAGCGAGAGAGAGAGACAGACATATAACAAGAGAGAGAGAGACAGACAGAGAACGAGAGATATAGGCAGACAGAGAGTGAGAGAGACAGACATATAGCGAGAGAGAGAGAGACAGCGAGAGAGAGAGACAGACATATAGCAAGAGAAAGAGACAGACAGAGAGCGAGAGAGAGAGAGACAGAGAGAATATGCATGCACAGACATACAGTAGATTAAACAGAAATGATAGAGAGTCTGGTTTCCCTTCATGATAACAGAGGTTTTATTCACCCAAAAATCTCCAAGCAGACTGAAGAGCTCAATGGGCGGAGCAACATTTCCTCGTGGCCTTTAGGGGCTAGGACACTGGCCCTCACTTGCCCCTGCCGCACTACACCTCCAGGAGCCCATTGAGGCCTCAGTACATTCTCACAAAGGGCCTGTTCTCAGGGATATACCGGCTGCGAGGATCAGAGAAATCTACAGGCTAATTATCTCAGACCCGGCAGATTTGGAGGAGCCTGCAGGCTTGCTCTCATTGGTCTTCACTAGTAGGCTGGTCGAGGATTAGTGAAGTGGGGAGAGAGCGGTGGACGTGCCCCTACGGTGAGGCATCCCCCACCAGGCAAGCTGCCCAGCGGGCCTTTATCTGGCTGTGAATTGAGATGGCCCGCCACGATGACCACAGAAAGGGCCATGGCTGTAGGCTGGGTTAAGGGTGTTGGCAGTGGTTACCTATTATCCCTGCCTTTTGTCGACACTCGGTGACTACGCGGGTGTGTTGGGGGGGGGGTTCCGTGAAGGCCAGTCAGGAATGTGAGCAGATTCCAGCAGTGTTTGATGCTTTCAGTTGTGTGACCTCCTGTCTGTCCGGCTCACCGTGCTTCGTGTTTCTGAGCTGGAGGAGACCTGGATGAAAGCAGCAGGCCCCTCCTCCAGCCCCTGGATCCACGGTTGACTAAGCCATGCTGGTCCTCACCGCGGTAATGAGCAGGGGTCTCCGGCTAGCAGGTTAATGTGCTTTTATTGCCACGGATGAGCTAATGGCGTTGTGATGACTCTACACCTGCCGCAGCCGTACTGAGAAGGAGAAAGGAGCCACTGTGAAAATGGCCTGAAGCTGTCTATTTGAGCACCAGTACAGCTGATAGATAAAGCATCTGACAATGACATATTGCTGTGGGACAGCAATAATAAACAATTTGAATTTTAAAACATTCGGTGTGGCTTCCTCTGACTGTTTTGCCCTCTTGCTATTGTTATTCTTGAACATTCCATAGCAGAGAGAAGGTAATGGAGAAAATGGGAAATGACACCCCAACGACTTTGCACTCCACCCCCAATTCAACAGACACTTAATTCAGAAACACAACACGCTATGAATTATTCTGTTTAAAATCAAACACACACACACACACAATAGATGTGTTACCACCTTTCCTGAGCTCACTTCCTGCCTTGCTATATCCTGGAGAATTTCTCTTCATTATTGATGATTGGTTGGTTTGTTGATTTAGTGGACCAGTGTTTTGTCCCCTGACCTTTCACCTAAGTAATTGTTTATTTCTATGGTTAAAATCTATCCACAGTAAAAAAGACACACATTCATCTCAACTTGAAAGCACTGATGTAACATCCATAATATTTTTCAAGTATGGCCTTATTTGACCTTACAACAAATTCTGCATCATAATGATCACGGAAATCCCATATTACAGGCAAGAAGTAACTTGTCAGATTAAGGCTGAAGAAAAGAGAAAATGTCACTGCACTAGACAATCATTTTAAAACAAATCATTCAACAATAAGAGTCATGGGGTTCAATTTGACAAGGCATCAAAGCAGTGTGAGAGTCTTGGGAGAAACATTTATTTTGCCAAAATGTAATCATTTTGGAATTTATTTAATCCCAGATTCACAGGGTGAATAGTAATATGTACTCACGTAATGATGGCATCTCCTGCAGAGTCCAACAGCTTCCTGCATTCCTCTGTTCTGAGTCTAGGATGTGTGCATGGTAAAGCTTTCCATTCCACATCACAGCACTTTGACTACAGTGTAAAATGCATGGAATATTTAAGCACAGTCGTTCATTCCCAAACAGTGTCGGTTTAGGCTCAACATTGATACCTTTAATTATGTTTAAACAACAGATCGGAGCTCCTACATCTGATAGAAGATTGTTTTTTAGCCAATCTTTGTTTGTTTTTTAAATTAATCTCCAAAAATGTTCCTGCAGTAGAAGTCTGGCTTGTTTTAAAGTTTATTAGTTTTGTTTGTCCTGTACACATTATAGCAGAAGTTACTGTGTGTACCAGAAGCCCTGTTTCTCCACTTCATAAACAGTGAACTAAATGTAAAATAAACATATATGAAGTAGCAAAAATAAAAAGGTAACAGAAAAAAGTAATACTAACTCAAACATAAACATGGAGTATTTGATGTCAGTCCAGTCATGATTGTGTGTAGACCGGCATTTCATCAACCAAAAGATTGCTACACTAGGTTTAATTGGTCTCTTTGCAATTTTGAACGTAGGAATCAATCCCGTTCCTGTCCGGCGCATCTCAGTCATGTACTGGTGGCTCAAATCGGGGCCTTAGAGATGAATTGCGCCATTGGACTTTGCGGTTGCACTGAAAAGCCGGCCATTTATCTGTGTTTGCCCTAAAATCCAGCACTGCACAGTCCTCACCACTGCTATGAAAGTGGGATTAGCTATGTCTCCTCAGGGGCCATTAAATCTGTAAACCCCAATTACACTGCTACCAGTTGATTTATGGGTTTATTTTTAATGACACATTAAAATGCAATTAGCATCTGTATCCAGAACAAACTGTGTGTATCCAATGAAGGTCTTCCAGTATAAATGACACAGATTCTCATTCTCTATATCACACACTGGCTGTTTGGCAAGACTGTATATAGCTTTGGTTTAGATTAAACAGCAATGTTTTTAATGGGACTTCATTAAACCCTCATGCATTAGCCTCAGTAATAGGAAAATAAAGTGAGGGAAAGTGAGAGAATTAATAAAAGGCCATGTTCTTGACTTGATGTGAATTCTGTTTTTAAATAGAAAAAGGTCTGGATTGACTCAGCTTGGCTATATTTTGCCTCCTTCATTTTCTCTGCTCCCTCTCCCTTCCGCTCGCTCGCTCACACACAAACAAGCACACACACACACACCGACAAACACTCACGAGTTACAATGATTATTTTTGCAGTTATGAAATCCTGTTAGCAAATGAAAATGCATTGATTTTTCAGAAAATGTATGAAGATCCACTCTGACATGGAAGTATGATCTTCCCCAGGCAACGGCCTCAAGAAATACAGCTAGATTTACTGTATGTGCACACGTTTTACACTCGATAGTGCCACTGACCTGCAGTCAGCAAACAAAAGATGGTTTCCTTCAGACAGCCCATAATCTTTACACAAAGTGAAATACAGAAATAGCACAGAGATCAGCAGATTGCTTTATGGGCTGTGCATTCTCATCGAGCTACCTGAGCAGTACTCTTCGATTAAAAAAAAAAGAGTTACGTTTAGATAGCCATACAAGATATGCAATGCAAGGCAAACATATTACTACTGTACGTAGGTCAGTTGCCAACTAACTTAGAACTTAGGCGTTAACTATCTATCTCTTAGGGGTGTCAGATGAATCAGTGGTTAGCGAGTCAGACTTGTATTTGAAAGGTTGCTGGTTGGATTCCTGAGAGTGCCACATTTTGTTTGTCCTTAAGTGCAAGGCACTTAACCCTAAGTTGCTCCACGAGGAATGTCCCTGTACTTACTGTAAGTAACTCTGGATAAGAGCGTCTGCTAAATGACTAAAATGTAAATGTTAGTTCTGCTTCATATAGCCAGTCGTTCCCTGATCCGAAGAGATTTGTATCAACAAGGGACTGGCTAGAGCATCCGTTCCAATATCCCAATCTGCACCCTTAAGTCAGCCCTCAGTGAGCATCACTCGATTGAAAACAAACACAGTAACTTGTCAGTATTCATTTGCTATGCTCTCTGCATACTAACCTAATCAGGGGAATACGGGAGCCCATATGGTCATTCTTTTGAAATGCTCCATATGGAGAGAATTTACCATTTCATATAGAATCTTAAATGCTTCAAATACGATACCGCTGACATGGAGGGCGAAAATTATATTAATTACATTCCACAATGGTGTATTGAAAACTGCTCAATTGTCTTGCACTGAAACAGTCATTAAAATACTTATAACAGGTAACAGGGTCAAAGCTTGTCATTAAATCCTTTTAAGTACAATGCTCAGACTGGACGTGGGGCACATGTGGCATTCAAGTAACCTGTTTGCCAGTGACAAGGAAAGTTGTGTTGGACAAATTGGAAGCAACAGGGAGAAATGACCGGAATCTGTGGATGGGGAGAAGATGAGAGATGCAGCCACATGGTTGTGGAAGAGAGTGGTGACAGCTCCACTGACTGGAGTGACCTGCTACAAGGCAGCCTGCGTCAGCAGAAATCACATGAATACAATTGATCTTGCTGCTACCATTGGAGTGACCTCATACATAGTCTGACAAAGGGTCAACAGCATCCTTTGATGGAGCGCCGCTGCACTCTCCTCTCTGAGATGTTCGAGTAAAACGCATGAAGTGTCCCTTTACGTCTCAGCCAACACGTCTGTCGCTCAGTTTAATTCTCACGGACAAGCTGCTTGCCGTAGCAACTGCTGCACTCCTTTACCGTACCATAAACCAATTAACACAGGTGTAACATATGGGTTTTGGAGTGTAATGTAATCAATATGATAATTACATTCATAGCTTTCTTTTTTGGGGGAGGACACGCCGTGGAAGCTGCATGGGTGTGATCAATGCATGCTGTTTTGAGAAACTTTACTATTTCTGTAGCTCTGAATCTAAAGTTCTGTAAAATTCTGTATCTTGGTAAAAAATATATTTGGGCTTTAGTTTAAGCTGTTAAAATTCAAATGCAAATCTCAAAAGTAGTTAGAATACTTAATCCAAATACATGTAACAGAAATACAAGATTGCGAATGAGATATCGGAAAATACTGGGCTGTTGAAAAAGCAAAAATAGAGGCTTTTCAAAATGAATACATAGTGATGGATATTATCATGAGATATAATTGTACTCATTCACTGATCATCAACTGTAAATCCTTTTGGCCAATAATATTTGGAGAAGGCTATTGTCAAAGACTGCTTCTATCAATCATGCAAATTACCTTTCACCTTGCAATATTTATGATAATGAAACCAATGACATTGCATTAATTGCAGTCATTTCTCAGCTGTTCTGATGGTGTGACACAAATCAGATACACATCCTATCCCCCTCTTTCAGCTTGGACTCCATCAATCATGTCCCTCGCTTAGAGGCGGATATAACATGGTTATAACATGGTGACAAAGACAAAAGTTGGAATTGAACAGTTTGTCTCCCCTCTCATTTCTATTCAGTTGTCAAATAAGGAATTAGATATACTTGTTGACAAACCAGACTTTTGCCATGCACCCAAATTCAAGTGGTGTACGGTACAGTACGTAGAGCATCGTTTGATTTCGGTTGAAAACACAATCAATGACTGGCTGTCATATGATTACATTGCTAAACCTACAAACCGAGAAGAGACATTTTTCACTCCCATGTTTGTGATCAATTGAAGAGCTCTTCAATCAGGACCTTTGTTTGAATTGCGATGGAAACATTAATTTGTCTTTAGCAGCTGTTTATCACATCACAATAAGGCATACCGTGTCTATGTAAATCTTTAAGGAAATCTTATCGGAAAATCCTCACTCGAGCCGTTTGGTTATATATTTAAGTCACTTCTTTCTGACTTTTCCAAAGCCAAGTAATCGGATTTATAGTTTCTCACTGGTTTCAAATCCTTTTCCAAAGAATATATTGCTGAGAAATTACGTTCCATGGGGGTGTCTTTGAGCTGCCTACCTAGCGAAAGACGTCTAAAGAACAGGACTACTGGTTTTATGACTGTCAAACTGGATCTAATTGAACTCCGCTGCAAGAATTCCACTAATCCCCACATTTCATGCCCTATAATTGCTCTCCATGTATATCCAATGTCAGACAACTGAAATATGAGTTCCTGCGTATGTAGAAACCATACTAATGATGTTCTTGTCTGTCAGAGCTACTGTACAATTCCACTTTTGCCACTGACAACCATTCGCACTTTATTCTGTTATGTATCGACATAATTGTTTTAGAACTCAAAGGGGGTCTGTCGTTTGCCTATAAATCAGTGATTAATGGGACTTTTCTCGCTTCCTATCAGACTCCTTATGCCACCATCTTGATCTATTGAAAAGCATCTCTGTTACAGCTCAGATAGTCAGAGCTGTGACTCCATACACACAGTTCTCCTGCAGATGTTTTCTGCAGCTGACAGCTGCATTAGTCATGGAAATCGAATAAACAATCGTAAATGAACAATTATTGCTGTAAGGAGACAAGGAGGTTAATCTAGTAATCAGTGAATCAGCATAAATGGTAGAAGTAATGCATTTGTAAACTATAGGCTTTCTCCCCAAAATATAAAACAACGTAAGTAAGTTTCAATGTTATCGATTGAAATGGTAAATCAACCACTTATAAAACTGCTTATTGTAAACAAGAAAAGTTACAAGAGCCACATCTGCCTTCTCAGATTATAGGACTTTGAGCACAGATCAAAATAGCACTATCTCGTAACGTAAACATTGTCAGCGCCATGGAGAAATTAACGTCCTGAAGAAATTCTCCATGTGGGTCAGGGTGTATTGCCATAAGTTGATTTAGTTCATTTTCCAGACAGTTGCCCAGCTGAGACTGTAAGGAAGTATCATTTACACTCATCTAAGTCATATTCCAGATATGAGTGGCTCTCCACATCCAACCCAATCAACTCCACAGGACTGATCAAGATGGAATCAGGGCCTGATGGATGATGGTCCGGTTCACGACGTCCCATGACACCTTTCACCACATGCCATACGTCACTGGCAAATGTGAGTGGTAAGCTAACCTAGTTTACATTGAACAACATCACGCCAGGGTTATTAGGGGACATGTACTCCATACATCATCGTGGCCAGAGCTGTAAGCAGATATTCGAACGGGCGGTGCACCGTTGGGGGCAGCATACATCGTGCATCAAGCCATCGTTCACCTTCCGTTGTCATCGCCGCTACGAGTCTGGGAACAGTTCTTTTGCAGTTGGTCCTATTGCAAACGCTCTTTACATTGTTGATTTATCAGCCGGCCATCGATTGCAGAGGGGGAAAGAGAGGAGGGCAGTGTACGCTGTAGCCTTTCCGGGAAATAAAACAACCGTGTGGGCTTGGCTTTATGTGGCCTGTTTTCCAGAGTTCAGCACAGTCTTTCCCATTAGACCCTTAGGGAGAGTGCCAGGGCCCTGATCAATACAGGCCATTAGGGACCCCCCGTGGAGGGTGGGCATTGACTGGCCTATGTGACGACTGGTGGAGGTGGGGAGCCCCTTCAGGCGCCGTTCATCCACCCTAGATCCTCTTTTCAACCCGCCACAGCGTCCTCTCAACACACACCACTGATGGAGGCCTCTAAGCTTTTCTAGTGGGTTCCGGCGTTATCGTGAGCTATGATGATTGGCTGCTGCATTTATCAGCTGTGTTTATCAGAGTCAAGCCCTCTGCTAGAGGACAGGCAAGCAGCTGTTTCCACGGTTGCTGTTGGAACATTATGCATTCAAGGAGTGTCATTTTTGCCTTTCAGTGAAGAGTGGCTATTTTTGTTTTAGTGTTGTGGCAATTTTCTAGAGTTTTCGCTAGACGGTCATGTAGAATACCCAGAGAAACGAGTAAGGAGGGTCATTTTTATGAAGTGTCATATCAGAAAGAAATCTGCAGGACAATGTATAGTACTGGTTACAGAAATCACTCAGCGGTCACCTTCGCCCAGAGTGACCCAGCTGAGATTTCAGTGTCTCCCGTCTATTAATTCCCCATGAATAATGTGGTACATCTCGTGGAAGATGGACAGACGATCGTGTCACAAAGCTGGCACACATCACTTTTGACAATGGGCTGTTCTGTGATTTCCATGGCCTCTTTCGGCCTCACATGGCTGACCCATGCCAAAGAAATGTACAGAGAAAATCCATTGCTGACCCCTGTGCTGACCCTTGGTGTACCAGCGCCCACGCAACGCCCACTACTTGACCCCCGCTGGCGGCAGACGGTTCGGGTCAAGCCTGATTTCACTGAGTTATTTAGCTTCTTTTTCTACCTCACACGATTCCCTTGTTGACAAAAACATTTATTGCATTGTTATTTTCCCCGGTTTGATTTCTTCCTTTCCTTTCTCCTTAGACCCCTGCTGAGATTAAATTTGTATTTAATCAATAATCTGACTGGCTGACTGGCCCTTCCAAAATGTTATGCGATGGTCGTCATTACGTCTTCTCATTACAAACCAATGAAGAGCAAAACGCAAGGAGAGACACGGGGAATAACTATGATGGCAGAGTAAACAGCAGTGACCTATTTGATCCCTAGAATTCAGATATTTCAAGTTCCGTAAGGTCAGCTTTACCTAAATGGAATTTCAAATCGTTCCCCAGCACAACAATGTAACCATGAATATATTCTAGCATACTATGTGCAGTTACATGGCTTTGGGAGGCTCATCTTCACAGTTGCCTATTACAGGACCAGAAATAGAGCCTGGGCAATGTCATATGAGCTGTCTCCATCTCCACTACTGGCCAGCTAATGGTAGACGCCATAACTCATTTCGCTCCACTATGTCTTTGAAGAACCCATCAGATCTGCCAAATCCATCAGCTCCCCCTACAGAAGCATTTGCCAGTCTGTGAAATTGATCATGTGTTGGGAGGGGCGGCAGTCCATAGAGAGGGAAACATATTTTACTGGCCCCTAGGAACTGTTGCAATCTGCCACACCCTAAAAACTAGGGGTGCAACGGATCATGAAACTCACGGATCGGATCGGTTTTCGGATCAGAGTCACGGATCGGATCATTTTTCGGATCAGCAAAATAAAAAATATATAAAATAATTTGAATTTGGGTTAGTTGTTTTTATAATTTTCAGTGGTTATGATGAGCAACATGAGAGAGAAATTTGGTTAATATTGATCGTTGTTTAGGTACATTAAATCACCTTAAGCCGTTTCCTCGCCATAGGAGCCAATGAAGAAAACTTTAAGGTGAAATTATATAATCGTCTTCTAATTATATAATTGTTGGATTTCGGTTAGTTATATTGACAGGCTTAAGTGTTCATAACAAGAAATGGCCATGAGAAATT
>JACXGM010008660.1:14349-28729 GCA_016801145.1 Umbra pygmaea | reverse complement strand
GGTAGGTGGCTGTGTTAGGGTGAGAGACAGGGCCTGTCTGGTAGGTGGCTGTGTTAGGGTGAGAGAGGGCCTGTCTGGTAGGTGGCTGTGTTAGGGTGAGAGAGGGCCTGTCTGGTAGGTGGCTGTGTTATGGTGAGAGACAGGGCCTGTCTGGTAGGTGGCTGTGTTAGGGTGAGAGAGGGCCTGTCTGTAAGGTGGCTGTGTTAGGTTATGAGACAGGGCCTGTAGCTTTGTTAGGGTGAGAGACAGAGCCTGTAGCTTTGTTAGGGTGACTCCACAATCTACTCAAATTGACTCTTTGGTCTATACAAACACAGAGAATGCACATGTGACAATACCATGTACACTTCCTTCTGGATACTTTCCTCTTGAGACTAAATTCCTATAAGAAGTTGAACAATGTTCTTTCACAGTACATTTAAATAGGTGTACCTTGAGGCTTACATGACCTGACGGAGTTCCCATTTGGGTCAAAACACCTATTTTGTGCATTAAGTTAATTAATTCACCATGGGAGGATTCCAGAGTTGTGGTTATTGTTTATTTCAAAAAATCACCAGTGTTAAACTCTGAGTGTGTTAAATAAACTCTGAGAGTGTTACTCAGATTCATCAAACCCCCTCACTGGACCACACAGACACATCCTGAGGGTGAAGATCCAAATGACTAACTTTGTAACAGCTCTAAATCACATTAAATACGTTCTGAGGGAACTATTTTGTAAAACTGAAATATGTCAAATATGAACGTATGAGAGGGTCAATTACGTTTATAGGGAACTAAATGGAACACTCGAATAACGTTCAATATGAACATATGAAGATCATGACATAGCATGTAAATAGCATAGTTTTTGGGCGGAGGTCGGGGATGGTGGACGGGCGTATATATAAATCCGCGACTTGCATGCCAGTGTTCGCGAGTTCAGATCCAGACCGGCGCTTTGTGTGTGTTTTGTTCTACATTGCTTGCGTCATGCAGACACGCGATTGTCGGTTTTTGTAATGTTAACCCTGACCTTAATTCTAACCTTTACCGTTAGTAACCTCATGCCTAACCTTAACCGTTACTATCCTCCTACCTAACCTTAACTGTGAATGTTGAAATATAATTCCGAACGCTATGGAATGTATGGAATGTTCTCGCATAAATCCGCTAAACGAAATGTACTGGAGCAACGTAATTGAAGTAGAAATATAGCCTAATAACAAAACGTGCAGTTCAAACGTAAAAACACCGTAATAATGTTGGCATATAACGTAATTTAGGTTTTCAAAATAGTTTCCTGAGAACGTAATTTGGGAGAAATTCTGAGATTTACGGTTGCTTTGTAACACTACAGCCACTGGACCAAATACTGTGTCATTGGATGTCTTTATGACTGTTCCATAAAGGGAGAATGTAGGAAATATACCACAAAGTTGCACATGTCATGTATCTCTCTACAGGTATTTATCTAGCCGGCTGGCCAAACAATGTGAAGATACACAGAGACCAACATCTCCTCCCTGGGGCAAGACATTTACTATTAATGTGGCCAGCCGGTTCTTTTATCTTAATTGTGTTAACACTAAGTTGGCATCTTAAGGTCTGCGAATAATTTAATTAATGGAAATGTGTCAACACCAGTTCTCATTGTTATAGCCGGAAGAATGTGATTCCATTTTGACGTGACTTGGGAGTGGGAACTGACACCTGAACGGAGAGGATAAAATCCCTTGTTTAGTTAGTTCTGGGGGTCTTTATTGTTAAACGATACTCCTGGCAGTTATTTGCCATAGCCGTGTGTTAAAGTAGATTATTTAGACTAAAATGTATAGTTTTTTTAGGCCTAAGGTAAGGGTGGCAACATTCTGGATTGTGTACTATTCTTTAGCGAAGCCGTGAACAGACCTGAGCAAAGGTCATTATAGTGCGCTGCTTGGAGACACTAGCCTAGCTACTTAGCGGATTCCATGCAATGCAGGTCAGGAAGCCCAGAGCTACTCGCATATTTAATGTCAATAAATATGGAGTCAGATTTAGAGATATTAAGTTATTAACAAGGTCATCACGATTCTCACTACACTTTAGTAACCGTTCCTAGCATATCTCCTCAGCACATTCGCCATGGAGGAAAAGGGAATCTATTAATTATTACTATTTTTCATTAGAATATATTAATAATAGTCCTTTGATCATAAATCTTTCCACTCCACAAGATCCCGAAGGACGACGACTAGACAAAGCAAAAGTATGGATTCCGATAGTGATATATTCTTAAATACATGGAAATAGAATTGGGAGGAGTGTAGTACATTTGTCAACTGATTTTGTTTTGTGTTTCACTGATTTTCAACAGCGTAGTTTGTGTTCATACAAAGAACTGTACAGCAAATACCAGTACACCAGATAATTCACAATATGCTCACTCTTTTTCCTAGATAACTCTACCTGTTTTGCACTCATAACAGGGTAAATTCACAAGTGAAAACAGACACTGTGGTGGGTTTGCTACTGTATATTTCCTTTGGAGCAAACCTGTTTAAATGAATGCATCATGTGGAGCTGTAAGTTGGTTTGCATTGAATTGCAATGTATTCTGCCTGTAGGAGTTGGACGAGCTTGGTGGTGCTGGGAAACCCAGAGACCATTTAGTCTGGAGAGCCCATCAATAGGTGATTCATTACCCCAGCCTGGCTCATCACCTCTCAGCCCTGGCCCATTACTTGCATTTAGCAGATGCTGTTATCAAGAGCAACGTATAGCAGTTAGTACATGTAGGTTTTAAGCTTTTTTCATACTGGCTCTCTGTGAATTAGAAACAAACAACTGCTTTACTAGCTCCGCTATAGGGACCACTATCACCAATTTTGTCTGGCCCATCACCTCCTCAGCCAGTTCTGTCACCTCCATTTTAATATTCTATACTTTCATATAATTTTTACAAATGCCTGACTACATCATTCCCCAACATTGTAACTGCATCAGTTTATACTACCAACAATGCCTTAGTCTAAATCATGGAATTCCTTTGTGAAATACAGTAGAACCTATTTCTAAAACACATTTGTTTTATGTACATTTTACATTATGATTGTCTATTTGCTTAAACTCTGGAAATTAGTAAAGAAATTGTGTCAGTTCCACTTTGTATACAGTGCCTATAGAAAATCTGCATACCCTGTCACCATTCTTAACTTTAGTCACATTACAAAATAAAAATAAATAAATATATAAATCTAACTTTTGCCAGCTGTATTTATGCTGCATTCCATTTGTACTCGGAAATTGGAAATTCCGAGTTCTTAATTAGAATTTCAACTGGAACACCCACCCAAGTGGGAATTCCTAGTCGTGAAGACAGAGAAATTTCACTACCCTTAAGTTCATTTTCCAAGATGGCAGCACTCTGTATCAACAGTAAGTGAAAGTTACTAAAATACATTATCATTAACTTTTTATTGTCCTCCTCTGTTCACTTCTATTCCTTTTCTTTTGTCCCTTCACTCTTTTCTCCCTTAGTTTCTCACTCTCTTCTCACTGCCCTTTCTTGCTCTTATCTATTTCACTCGTCTTCCTGTCCAGTCTTCCTCCTGTCCTTCCTTTCCACTCTCCGTACAAGGACCAAAGCAGAACAATCTGACTGATTTTCTGAAGTATTTTCAGTTACTCCTCAATTCCTGCTAAATAAATAGCATGTTAAGTATATTAATTATGTTAAACATTGACATTTGTGGTTCTGAAAATAAATAATTAACATTGTGAAGGCTACCATACACAATGCATAGGAATTATATATAGCAAATAATAACAATAAGTCCATTATTAATTACATTATCTTAATGTAGTGTGACTACTTCAGCATGTAAATAATGCACCTAAAATAAAAACCAGGGTCCTTCCCGTGAGCTTGAATGAGCTAAAAACATGAAACTTAGAGGAATAACTGTTAATGGTGTGCATTTGCTTCCATAGAATTATGAACCCATTTGACCACATGGTGGCGCTGTAATTAAGGCTTCAAAATGCTAACTTTGAAAAGCCACGCCCCTCGCACCGTAAATCATTTTCAATTTTTAGAAAAACCTATTTTTGACATCTCCTTCTACACTGTAGCTCCCATTGCCACCAAATTTTCAGTGAAACATCATTGGACCAAGCTTATTAAAGTTGAATAAAACATGTCAATATCTCAATTACTTTTCAAGTTATTGACCAACAAACTTCGAAAGGGGCATGGCTCTGGACATAAATGAACACAAATCAGCAACCGTAGTGCCAATCATCACAAAATTGACAGGATATGTTCAGATAAGTGCCCCATATATATCCAGACAGTTTCATATACATACATCACTAAGAGGTGCTACAAGCATAAGATAGGTAAATGGCATTACACAAATTTTACTATTAATACCATTCTCCAATCATGATAAATCTCATAAGTAACTGAACTAAGCCCTGCAAGTCTCATTCAAAGTGACCACAAGGGGGTGCTTTAAATGTATAATAACTGCACGTGGAATGACACAAATCAAGCTATAGATCATAAAAACTGTAGGATATTTTTTATAACAATGTTGAACCACGTGTGAAATTACTTTGAAGTCGCTATTGAGAAAAAAGGGTTGAACCTGCAAATCGCCGCTTGCTGCTATATTTATTATTGTTTTTTTATAACTATTTTACACTAAATTTTAGCATGAGGTTATAGCGGAAAACCTCACCCTAGAATAAATGGATAATCTTAATGCTACAAATCACAGGGCTAGCATCAGGTTTGGCAAAGTGAAGCAAATGCGGAAGTACCTTAAACCTGCATTCTATCTGAATACCAGCTGGGGCGACATGTGTGGTTGCAAAAGAGGTCAGTTTCTGTAGAAGTCTGAGAAAGTCAGACACTTTTCAATTGATTTATTTTCCTCAGTAAACATTTTCATAATGAGTTTATGGTCTCAATCGCTAGTTTGAAGTCTTCTGCAATACAGAATGATGTTCATTTTTTAAATTATGGTCTTGTTGATTTTAAAATCGGCGATAAAGCAGGGGATGTTTTAGGGCATGGCTATGATGGGATTGACATTGACTGTGCCAGTAAAAGGGTGTAACGTAATGTAGAGCATAAGCAGCGTTGCCAACTCTCAGCTAACATCACAGTCAGATACCCCCTCTCATCTAAAATCATCACATCTGCAACCATGATGGCTGTGCCTCTAACGGCAAACTCGACGCCTCAAATCAGATCTTCACATACCAATGGGTGACGTCACACATGTTACGTCTAGTACTATATACTGTCTATGCTACAGATATAATGTAAGGGGGACATCAAATATGAAGTAGTACTAACAATAAGTAAAACTCAGTCACATCTGTTAGAATTTAAGATGTGAAAAGACAAATAAATTATATTTAGTGATGTTATTGAATTCTTACTAATTGTAAAGAAAATCAAGGACATTTCCGGGGACAGCTCCAGCCGGGGATTTCTGGTCACCGTACTGTATGGCAGGGTGGCAAGAAAGAAGCCTCTTCTGAAAAAGGGCCACACAGAGTCTCGTTTGTGCTTGGCAAAAAAAACACATGGAAGATTTTAATGCCATGTGGCAAAAGGTTTGATGGTCAAATGAGACCAAGATTTTACTTTTTGGACTGAACTGCAAGCTTTCTTTGTTGAATTCCAAACACAGCACAACACCCAAAACACACCATACCTAATGTGAAGCATGGTGGTGGCAACATTATGTTGTGGGGGTGTTTCTCTTCAGCGGGGACTGGGCAATTGTTCAATTTTGAAGGGAAAATGGATGCTGCCAAGTACACCCAAATTCTTCAGGAAAACATGCAACCCTCTGCTAGACAGCTAAAGTATGATCTTACTAATGGCTGTAATTAAAGCAAAAGGTGGCTTCACAAGGCATTAAATCATGGGACTGATCACTTTTCCAACTCTGTTATTCTAGTTTTCAAACTATTGCCTTTTTACGTTACTGTAATGTTGTAAGGCAGAATGTGAAAATAAAGAGGGAACAAAAAATATATATTTAATGGATTATGATTTTTGAGACTGTAAGACAAAAAAGTGACAATTTCAAAGTGGTATGATGATTTTGTATAGACACTGTAAGTTATACAGATGTCCTAAAATATGTTTAATATTAGAAAGATTCTTCTCTGTCTACAACTGCTTCCTGTTGACAGCTCACACGCAAAAATCATAATTTCAACAGAACCAAACCTGTCAGACAATTTCTGCCCATTTGCGATGGAAGGATAAGCAATAACATATGCATGCAGAACATAGCAGATAGACTGGCACACGTCTGTGGTAATAGCACAAATTGGCACGTTTTCTAGCTGGTAACTCGCACTAATGCTTTGCTGTGTACTGCTATACTTGCCAAAAAACCTGGTTCAAAGCCAGCCTTTCTGAATCTCTCATGTCATATCTAAAGCAAATAGTCATATCTGGACAGTGTTGCATTGGTGAGACAAGAGAAATATATTCTCCATCAGCTTATCAAATATGATTTAGAGGACAAATGAGCTTCTCACTCCTAGCTCATGAGTGAAAAGAACAGTTCAAGGTCCTTCTAGTCAGATGTAGACATATTTACATGAGTATTTGTTCGTAGTCAAATATAGAAAAAGTAGCAATGGAAACAGAGAACATATTATTAAAAAAACATACAGGTAGTTTTCTAGCTAGAACATGTAAACAGGCTGTATTTTAGAATAACATCATTACATTTAAACAGATCACCAGGGCCACAGGGCCTAAGACGGGGGCAGTCTAAGGGTGCATTTACATTCTGATTGATTTCAGCAACATTTTCGAGTCCGCTGCAGACGAGACACAATTGTAGTGTGTAAACTTAGGGGTCTCTGTCGAAGGTAGCGCACAAGAAAATTTTGAATGATCCCACCTGGGGAATTGTAAACAGCCCAGGAGAAATGTGTATTCACGTGTGGGTCAATGGGCTGGGCAGGTTTTTGAGCGAAGTGCTCACACACCCAGCTCAAGACGTCTTGAATGACACACCCACAAATGAACGTTTGCGGTCTGGAGACATGACAATGTCAGTTCGAACAGTACGGAAGTTATTTTGTCCCCTCTCGAGCGGACTCGAAAGTGTTGCTGAAATCTATCGGAATGTAAACACACCTTAGGGTGAGTGTGTTGGGGGAAATAGGGCCTAGGGTGAGTCTGTCAGGGCAAACTAGGGCAGTATTGGAGACGCAGCCTGTCCCACAGTAATAACTTAGCCACGGTAGCCATGGTAATGAAGCAGTGAAGCTACAACTGAAATGTTGTATTTAACGTGTGTACAGACTACTCTCCTTGTCAGGAAACCAAATGGCAAACCTCTGGAGAAGCTGACAGACCGCTGGGGGAAGAAAATAAGAAAATGGAAAAGAGATGTAGAGGATTAAGGTCTCTCTACGGAAAGATAGACCCGGAGCTGAACATCCAGTCTCCCTCTAAGCAGCATACATTAGGCTGATGGCGAGATGAGCGATACCCTGAGAGAGTGAGCTCCGTGACCATGGTGTTGCTGTTAAGAAAGGATGCCATTGGCAGACCTGGCTCCTAAAGTAATATACTGTAGACTATGTCCACAATGCATGCAAAATGAGGTGGAAACTGAGCTGCATTTCCTCACCTCCTGTCAAATGTATCATAGTATAAGAGCCAGTTGTTTCCCTTTAAATCTAACAACCATACAGAATTTAAAAATAAAACAGATATTTACCCTACTACTGTAGGTGCAATTCTGCTGTTTGTCACCATAGCAGCAAGATTTGTGGCTAGTCGTCTCAATAAAACAACAAACGGTGGATCACAAACAATACAAGGCAATCCAACACTATAATAATTATTTATTTATTGAAATCTATTACATTTTCGTGCTGGCACTTTGTAATAAATACTGTCTACCCCTAACTGGTTGTTGTTTTGATTTTGTTCAATCACTTTGGCAATGTAAACATTTGTTTCCCATGCTAATAATTGAATTGAGTGAGCAAGAGCAGGATAATGTATGATAATGTGTATTTGAATACTAAGGTTAGGGACACCAGGCCAATTTTATTTCCACCATCTGGCACAATGATTGATAAAAAGTAATTAGGTATTTCATTCTGAAGCAGACTTATCAACACAGAGGCTTTAGAGTAGCCAGGTAATTGGTGGTCTTATGAAGTGAACCTAAGACAGGCAGAGGATAGACGCTGTGCTTGGTGTAAAGGGAATAAATAGGCCCAGTGAGCGATCAGTATTCACCCCACGCTACTATCTGCCATGGGACCCCGGGAGTCCTGTTAGCAGTCTTTTAACAGTGAGACCGTAGAGGTGCCTTTGGGCTGGCTGGGCATGTGTTTCATTACGAACAATAGAGCAGTATGACAGGGCTGAGTTGGGGATTAACAATAATGTATCTCGTCCAACCCACTTCATTTGTTTGAGAATGTACTGTAACATGTCATGGTTTAGAACCGTGACTGTTATTTCTGGTTCCCCTGACAAAGGAATAATCTCTAAACTGTTAAATTCCACTTCAAGAGCAAACCCACAGGGTAAAACACATAGATTTGGTGTCGGCGCTATGTCATTTACACCAAAAAATGAAAATAAATTAGATTTGGATAAAGTCTTCAATGTGAGGGAGTTAAGATATTTTTTATCACCCAATTTTTCCAAATTCCAAGTAAATTACTAGCTTATTTAAATAAATTAGTATTACTAGTAGTATTTGTGAATTTCACATTGAATTCATGTTTCAAACAGGTGGGCTGCTCCCACCAGCCGATGGTCATTTTCTTCTCCTTGTCAGAGTTTGAGTTGTGTTGACAGGTAAGGCGAGCTTAACGGTGCATGACGGTCTGTGTGGCTCCTCCAGTGATTTTTAACTTTCCCTGGTGAAAATTGATATCCCAAGTATAAATATTGTGAAGTACACATGCTACACAGTTAAAAACAATGTCTTCCTTTTTGCAAAATACTGTTTTAGACACGTCTACAAACTTAAGTGTATAGCCGATTTATGCTCTCTGTTTTTTTCTCCAAACCCTCCCCCTTTCTCCCCCCACCTCCTCAGTGCGCCGTGACCACTCCTTTCTTCAATGGGGAAAGGACATAATCCCAAGGGCCACTACAAGTTAATACCATTTACAATGATTCTGGGAATCCCCGTAATATCAGAATTGTATAAATGTGAGATTCTGGCTGACTAACATGTCTAATGAATTTGCAATTCATATAATTATCATAATCAATGGGAAGCACTTGTCTGTCTGCTATTCAGAATTCATCAGAAGGCTTGCTTTGATTAGAGGATGTGTCAATAAAACAAAAACAGACACCGCTAGCTGATGACTTGCAGAAAGCGGACAGAATGGGAATTTAAGGCGTCTCATCTCACAGACAGTGACAGTCTAATTTACCAACGAATGGCAACTTCGTATAAGCTAATTCACAATACATGCAGCTGCCTAGTGTCTGCCAAGAATGAGAAATATGTATTGTATGAAACCCAGAGAAGACAAGTAAATAAATGCTATTCTGTCCTTGAGCAAGGCTCTTAACCCTATTTCCCACACTTTACAATAATCCTCTGGCTGTGGCCCCACTCTCTTTAGAATAAATACATTTATAATACACACATTTCTAAAAAAGGAAAAATATGGGGAACCACAAACCCTTTTTCCATATAGGACCATGACACAAGAGACACGATCACAGGGAAACGCTGTCGTCAGAAGATTACTATCTTGGGTTCATTAATTAAAATCATTTCCAGTAGTTATAGGCTAAAAGAATGCTGTGAATGGAAGGAAATGTTTCCAAGGCAACCTGCGGCTGCAAGTTATACCATCATTAGGATTCCGACACATTGAACTTATTTGTTCATGACAAAATTAATCAGGAAAGTGCATTTATTTTGCATTTGCAATGCCAAGTGAATAAACAAACAGACAGTGAATAAACAAGCAGCATCTCCTTACCTGCTTTCCTAACGGCGGTACATCTGTCCGTCGTCTGATAATTTGATAAATAATCACATTAACCTGTCACATCATTCAGATCATGTCCCGGTGTTTCGGTAGGCTACCTGGCCAGGGTTTAGGGAGCTGATCGCGCCGGAGGTGGTGAGGAGGAGGATGGAATTTAGATCCATCCCACACAGAAACCCTCTTCCGATACGGTTGTATACACAAAAGTACGACCTGTCCAATCTCGAATGTACAATTGGCGGCGCGCACCGGTGGTCCTAATCCACGCTGCGCTTTAATGGAACCATGGACAGCGCCCTACACATTCATTACAAACAGCAGTCTAGATGGACGTACTCACTGTTTAAAAAACAAGTCTTAATACTGTAAATACTGAAAATAGATTAAAATAAATAATTAATTATACTTTAATTATAATACGAAACTAGGAACAAATGAATGTCAAATGTAGTAAAACGAGGTAGCCTAATTAGGCCTGGTAAAATATAAGAAAAACAAATGCATGAGTAACTCTACAAAAGCAATAAAAAATAGATACCAAAGAACCAATACAGCCTAAATCTAACTGAGATGTCTCCATATATAGTTCTCTTGCTAAATAAAATAATATCAACAACTCGTTTTGATGGCACACACTTAGCCAAACCTACATTGGCTTGCTCTTATGTGTATTCAGTTCTGCCAACGTATTCGACTTAGAAATACCAGCCTATTAATTTTTTTTATTGTTTTACATCCCATTATTAATAACTGGTCAAATTTGAATTAGGCTGTACTCTACACGTTTTAAAAAGTAAAAATACAAGAGAGTACCTTACCTGCAAGTTGTACTGAAAATATTTTGTTGACATTTTACTTTTTTTGCAAGAAAAGACCAAACACAGAACAACACAAATACTGTTGAAGAAAATACTAATAAACAATCAATTACACTAAATACAGCGGGACACACAGAGATACTGCAGATGTGGTAGATTCAGGAGTTGTGCTGCCCAGATAGCAGCCGGTTTATTTTTTTTGAAAGGCTAAGGTGAGATGAAACTGGCAGCAAACTGAAATTAGTATCAACCAAAGGGAGCACAGGCTTTAGGAGTGACCAGAGTGAGATAATACAGCAGGTTAATATTGCAGTAACAAATGTCAGGGAGAGAGATAATGTACATGGGTCTTTATTTAACAGGGATGTACTGAATGAAAAAAGACTCTGGTGTTGAGAGTGAAGGGGCAATTTACCAGAGTGTAATGTCACATTGATGTGTATTAATGTGGCCACAGGTTACAAAGCATTTAGCGCAAACCTAAAGACTGTGTTGTCATAGCCATGGACTTGCAGGATGGTGTATATTTGGTATCAGTGGTAAAAAAGAAATGAATTATAGATCAAGAAGATATAAATTATAGATTTACTGTAGCTTTTAAATGCAGGTGGTTAATATGGATATTGAATGAGATTCAGCATTCAAGCCAAACACCAAGATAGTTATTTATTTATTTTTCCCTTTTTTATCCCCACCAAATATCTCATGTCCAATTCCCAGCGTGAGGCAGTCGAAGATTGATCCCATGCTTCCTCCTAGGAAGTTCCACCAAGCTATCATATCACACTGTTTATTCACAGGTACATACAGTATATGGGAGGATTACATATTTACCAACAATACATCTGTCATTCACAGGATTCCAACCTGCACAAAGAGGGAAATGAGAATGACGTGACAAGGTCATTGTGTCCGATTACTTACCCATGTACCCTGAGCAGCGATATAACAAACAGTATTTCAACACTGGCAACTTTGCTGCAGTTGTTGCTGTGGCAGTGACTTACACTGATCAGCCATAACATTATGACAGGTGAAGTGAATAACACTGATCATCTCGTTATTGTGGCACCTGTCAGTGGGTGGGATATATTAGGCAACAACTGAATGTTTTGCCCTCAAAGTTGATGGGTTACAAGCAGGAAAAATGGGCAAGCGTAAAGATTTGATCGACTTTGACAAGGGACAACTTGTGATACTAGATGACATGGGCGGCAAAGGCTCATTGATGCATGGGGCTGCATAGCTGCAGACCAGTCTGGGTGCCCATGCCCACTGCCGAAAGTGCATACAAGGGGCACATGTGCATCACAACTGGACCACGGAGCAATGGAACATGGCCTGATCTGATGAATCACATTTAATTTTTCAGCACATGGATGGCTGTGTGCATTGTGCATCACTTAGGTGGGAAAACTGCACCAGGATGAAATATGGGAAGACGCCCATCGTACCACCTACCTAAGCGTTGTTGCAGACATTGTACACTCTTTCATGGAAACATTATTCCCTGATGCCCTCTTTCAGCATGGTAATGCGTCCTGCCACAAAGCAAAAATGGTTCAGGAATGGGTTGAGGAATACAACAACGAGTTTAAGTTGTTGACTTGGCCTCCAAATTCCCCTAGATCTCAATCCAATTGAGCATCTGTGGGATATGCTAGACAAACAAATCCAATTCATGGAGGCCCCACCGCACAACTTACAGGACTTAAAGGATCTGCTGCTAACGTCTTGGTGCCAGATACCACAGCACACCTTCAGAGGTCTATAGGAGTCCATGCCTCGATGGGTCAGGGCAGTTTTGGCGGCAAAAGTGGGACCTACATAGTATTAGGCAGGTGGTCATAATGTTATGGCTGATCGGTGTAGACCATTGTGCCTTGTGGGAGGCAAAAACAAAGATATTTTCAGATGTTCACATACTCAAACTGAATCCCATACATGGTGCTGACATAGCCGCGGGAACATATTTTATCAGGGGGATGCTTGGGGGGCTTAATGTTTGCGGGGGCACATAGAGATAGTCCTGCTGCTAGCATCATCAACAACATCCCGCTCGTTTTCTGATCCAAGTAACGTTAAACAGCGCGAAAACAAAAACTTTATTTCCATTCGTATCATTTTAAATTCTTGTGCTGTCAGCAGGGGGTGCTGCAGCGTCCTCAGCACCCCTAGTTCCTGCGGCCATGGTACTGATGTTTACAAGGTAGGGAGATTGAGGTAAGCTTTGACTAAAATGCATTCATTTAGTTTTTTGGTATGGAGGAACAGAGAGAAAAATCTTTTTTAATTATATTAAAGCTATGTTGGAGAGTGTATAGCACAGTGAAACGTGAAGGGGCAGTTGTGTACAAAATAATGTTTGCAGCATAAAGATTAATAAGTGCAGTACCGACAGTAAACACTTTGATAATAATAATAATAATAATGACCATAATAATATTCACGTAGAATAGTGTCAGTCTGAGAATCAAACTTTGAGATGCTCACAGAAATTTCCAGAAGTATAGACAGCAGGCCCTCAGATTGGATGAATTTAATATTCAGAGGAATATATTTGAATCCAGCATATGAAGCCTTCTGAGAACCCAGGTTGTGGAATCTAATGTAACGAATGTAAGGGTTGTCAGTGTCAAATGTTAAAAGCAAATCATTGATTTTATTTATCTAGGACCTTGCTGACCATGCTTTTATATACACCATAGTAGTAGCAAGTTTATTCTGTATTTCTAAACTTTTAAAACAATGTTTTGAATACTGACAGATCCTAAAACTCAGAAAATTGGATGGCCATCTTAAGTGTTTGCTTAGCAGATATTAACGTCAAAGAAAGACAATCAGATCAGCGTTACCCTGTGAATGCTTGTGAGTACCTCTACTGTACGTGTGTAGTAATAGATACTACTGAACTAGTTAGAATATCCTGTGAGTACCTATATTGGTGTACTAATAGGTACTAATGGACTACAGTAATTAGAGCAACCTGTGTGTACCTCAATGTGTGTAGTAATAGGTACTACTGGGCTTGTTAGAATAACCTGTGAGTACCTCTATTTGTGTAGTAATAGGTACTACTGGGCTTGTTAGAATAACCTGTGAGTACCTCTATTTGTGTAGTAATAGGTACTACTGGGCTTGTTAGAATAACCTGTGAGTACCTCTATTTGTGTAGTAATAGGTACTACTGGGCTTGTTAAAATAACCTGTGAGTACCTCTATGTGTGTAGTAATAGGTACTACTGGACTAGTTAGAATAACCTGTGAGTACCTCTATGTGTGTAGTAATAGGTACTACTGGGCTTGTTAGAATAACCTGTGAGTACCTCTATTTGTGTAGTAATAGGTACTACTGGGCTTGTTAAAAAACCTGTGAGTACCTCTATTTGTGTAGTAATAGGTACTACTGGGCTTGTTAGAATAACCTGTGAGTACCTCTATTTGTGTAGTAATAGGTACTACTGGGCTTGTTAGAATAACCTGTGAGTACCTCTATTTGTGTAGTAATAGGTACTACTGGGCTTGTTAGAATAACCTGTGAGTACCTCTATTTGTGTAGTAATAGG
>JACXGM010008660.1:0-14249 GCA_016801145.1 Umbra pygmaea | reverse complement strand
TGGGCTTGTTAGAATAACCTGTGAGTACCTCTATTTGTGTAGTAATAGGTACTACTGGGCTTGTTAGAATAACCTGTGAGTACCTCTATTTGTGTAGTAATAGGTACTACTGGGCTTGTTAGAATAACCTGTGAGTACCTCTATTTGTGTAGTAATAGGTACTACTGGGCTTGTTAAAAAACCTGTGAGTACCTCTATTTGTGTAGTAATAGGTACTACTGGGCTTGTTAGAATAACATGTGAGTACCTCTATTTGTGTAGTAATAGGTACTACTGGGCTTGTTAGAATAACCTGTGAGTACCTCTATTTGTGTAGTAATAGGAACTACTGGGCTTGTTAGAATAACCTGTGAGTACCTCTATTTGTGTAGTAATAGGTACTAATGGACTACAGTAGTTAGAAGAACCTGTGTGTACCTCTATTTGTGTAGTAATAGGTACTACTGGACTAGTTAGAAGGTTTCTAGATATCGAACAGTAAGTAAATAAATACAAAACACACACACAAACAGCTTTTAAAGACGAGCAGAGGACAGGGGGAGGGCGTCAAGTGGATTTCCGAACAATGTTCATTCAACATGACATCCACTCCTGTGGTATATATTTGGGGGACTACACTTTCATAGTAGAAGACTCAAAGACCTTGATTGTAGAATGAAACCATAGAAAGTTTCATAGAAAATAATCAGGTGCAACAAATGAAAATAACAAAATATATAGTACAAAACCTTCACTAAATGTATACATATATTCATATTTCCTACAGTTTGTTTTATTCTGGATGATAATACATTAAAACAAAAGCAAAAATTAAATGTACTAAACCTGAATTTAATAGATGGGACATTTATTTTTCACTAAAATGATATGTTTCGGTGAAGTTAGTCTGAGAAACATTTGTGGTTGATGGGGCTAGTGTATTCTGTTCAAAACCTCAGAAACACCCAGAATAATCAACAGCAGGTCAGGGTCTAACAGAGTAGTAGTCCAAAGAATATGTAAAATCCCAAATTCACAGTGCAATGCTCCAGCAACCAATTTTCATAGAAGCTAGCGCCATCTGTAATTTGACAATTGTAACATAAAGGAGTGGTTTCAGGTAACATTCTATGTGATTTAGTTGAGTAGATTGAACAGGTATGAATGTAATAAGCTATTCCAATCTGCTGTAAAAATTTATTTTTCTATTCCTCCAACCATTTTGCCCTGATTGTATCTGTTAACGGTTGGCCGACAGATTGCGCTGTGTCATATAGACAAGACACAGGGACATTTTGAGGCCCCTTTCAAATAAGAAGTGTTTTTAAATGAAGGAAGATATTTTCAGTAGATAGAAAAAAGCCATTTCTAAGAAGGCCATAGGTTTCCCCTATGATATGAATCCCCTGGTCTATATAGCACTCAAGATATTGTTAAGGTAAAAGGGGGCAGAGGAGATGTTTGTCACTATCAGGAGCAGAAATGACATTGGTCTAAGGTAAAAAGAAAAACTTGCTTTCAGACAGTGAGTGTGCTATGTTTAATGGGATTGTGGTTATAAAGTGATTTCTCCACGCTGAGGGGGCATGAGCACAATAAAAAAGAGGTTCACAGTCCATCTGAAGACATGCAGGGGTCTGAAGCGTTGTCAGATGTGAAATACGATAAGCTAAACATTTTGTCTTCTCTCAATCTTCCTTAAATACATTTGTCTTCTGCCTATTCTATGTCATTTTTAATTCCATATAAATGGGTTGTTGATTGACTCCAGTTGTTGTCAAAATTACTAAGGTAACTCAGGGTTGAATAATGAGGGAGGAAAACCATTTTAAACAAGACTGTGGAGTCACAAAAAAATCCATGGCACCTATTATTACAGTAGTGATATTAAATGTGGTGTCCTTGCTTAATTCACAACCAGCCCTATTTCAGTTTTAGCCACCTAATCACCCCCTCTTCCCAATTGGTCATATATCACTTCTCACCTCATAGCTAATGTGTTGTAAGTGTTCTGACATGAATTACGTAGGTGGGTGCTAGACATTGGTGGTGGATAAGCAGAAATACTCCCTTACTACGTACATTTCAGTAAAAAGTATAGATCCGATTCATTATTATTTCAATTAAATGTTATAATTATCGAATTTAAATCAATGTTGTTTTCTAAAGCAATTTTTACATTAGCAGTGTCCCAAAGTACATATACCCAGGCTGAAAACAAGCAACATCATGAATAGATCTAGACAAGAGCCAGACTCAAAATGCGAATGGCTTATAGCCTGAATATTGATTGATGATATCAGCCTATAAAGAATATTTTTTGTGGAATTACACTTCTATTTTTTTACAATTACTTAGATAGAGACTGATAAGCCGGGACATTGAGAGAGGCAAAACCGTCCTATTGAACCCCTGTTGTCTGTGACAGTAGATAGCCCTTCATAAATCAGTCAAGGGTATATTAACAAAGCACAATGACATGCTAAGATAGGCACATTTCTAATGTATTTAGTAATATGTTTGGCTCAAAATGATGATATTTGGCCCACATTCTCAGGAATATATATATGTCTGCTAATCCTTGCAACATTTCACACAGCACTGGGATGATAAAAAAAAAAGATGCATCTTGTAATGAAAAGTCCTGTGTAGGTATTCTAATATTTTTTTTACTGAACACAAAAACAGTACAACAAGGAACTTAGAAAATAGACATTAATTGTGTGCGTAATCATCCCGTGCATGAGCTGCCTAAAGGCTTTGTGTTGGAAGAGCAGTGCGAAAAGAATCGGCCGGCTCGGCGACATGTGGTTGGATGAACCATGTGAGCGCCCTTCACCATCCTGCATCTGTTCAAGTAGTTGCGGAGCTGTCGACATAGCAGGGTCAGTGGGAATTGGACAGGACCGATTGGGAGGGAGAAAATTGGGAAGAAAATTATAATATATAATTTTACATGCTGAGTCCATTGTTTAGTTTAACTGTTTAACTGGATAAAATCAGTGCATTTGAGAGAAGTCAATTTATAATGTCTTCACATATGCAGAGTAAATTAAAAAAGGTTCACGATTTTGTTTTTTCAAAACATTCTCATGACGGAGCATAGAATATTATTCTTTTTTTTGCCCTGTTAACCTGGATTATTTTATGATATTTAACACTGCCTGAGCTTGATGTGAGCTTGAAGTTGGCTTTTAAAAAGGTTGACCTAACATGAAAATTGCATTAAGTGGTCAGGGAGAGCCTCAAAGTTGTCTAGTGGCCTCCCCTCTGGTCTGTGTTACTGCCTCTTCAGTTCTATCATTTTCTTTTCATCCTATTGGCTACCTCATTCAGCCTGGTTACACTGTGACCAACATTACGTTTCAGAGTTAACAACGAACCATCCACTCAGAGGAGTGGTCTTCGCGCTCGCTCTAAATCTTTCTATCCACTGAGACCTATAATTTGAGTTGACAAAGCCTAGATTAGGGTACTGCAACAATAGTCAAATCCATGATGCCTTTCTCTTAATAGGAAATTATACTAATTTTGTAATTGTGTTTATTATTTCTCAGGATTTGACACGTTGTTATTTCTTACAAGCCCATGTCAAAGGCCCATGGCATCAACATTGGTTGGCTAGCCATAACTAAAACAGACCATTAGTCTAATTAATCACTTCATTTCAGTCCGACTGAGAGTCGGTTTTAATTACCCACAAGAATTTCTTCCCGCTTTCTATGATATGCTGTTCTAGTGCAGATGGTTATGAAGTCCTACCACAGCGGGCTGAGCAGTTTGCTGATTATGACGTGATTTGCATCTCTGATGGGGACATTTGCACCTAAAAGCTGGCATTCTGCCAGAACAGCCATTTTCAATTTGGAGGGCCACCATTTAGCTGTCTGCTATCTGTACACCTCCTGGGTGGCATGCGCTCTTCTCCAAGGTGAGAGGGAGAGCAATGTGACATGCACGCATTTACACATATTTAATACTTAAATAATTCACAATATGGATTCAAACATTTTACTACTGGAATATTTAGGAAAGCTAGTGAAACCTCCTTCTTTATTCAGCGCAGTAGAAATGTTAAAAATACCTTGCTTGATGCTTCGCCTTTGTCTCTTGTACAGTATGCCTGGATCTGATGTCTGAATGCTCTTGGCATGTAAACATGGACCTCAATATTGAACGCTTGCACTGATAACCGAGGCTGCAGTTAAAAATATGTCTGTGTGGGTTTTTGTACAGTAATGTGGTGAAAATTTATGTATAAAATAATAATTAATCAGTATTTCTATTACTTATTTAAGTAAAACATTTTTTTCTTATCTCTACAGAGGAGGCCATAACATTTAGACGTGAGTTTATATGGGAATCTATTGTGAAGGACTGTGTGTGTGCTTTCCATTGAAATAGCCAGATTATCTAGTTCAATATTACAGTACTGCATGTATTATTCTGGACCAGATGCTGTTTTTTCTTTTCTGCAATCCATACATCGTCTTTGTTTCTCCTCTACCAAATGCCATCCTCTGCTAACTGTGTTACACAAGACCATGAATAATGTTATAATATTTGTTTTAGGTAACACTTTATTTTGAGAGTCCTTCTCTAGATGCTCTACATATTATCTGCATACTGTCAACAACATTTTAACAAACTATCTACTAACCCTAACCCTAATCCTAACCTTAACCATTCCCCTTATGTTAAACCTAACCTTAACCATTACCCTAAACATATTCTAAACTTAACCTTGTTTTATTTCTAATATTCCAAATCCAATTGCTAAATGTATGGACAATGTAAAATGGAAAAGAAAATATATTATATTGAATGTGCTTTGTTTCACGGTTTCCAATATGGGAGCCGGACATACTGTATGTTTTTGAGTTGCTCTCCTGTCTTTATTGTTTTGATTTCTTTCCCATGTTCTGTTCATTTTGGTTTCCCACTTTTGTTAAGTCACATGTTTCTGTTATCCAATCACTGTTGTTAATTAAGCACCAGCTGCCTGTATTTGCCATATAAGTTCTGTTTTAAGATCTGGTTTTGTGTTAGGTAGCTGTCGCTTGTTGAATGTCATTTGTGTTTCTCGGTATGTGTGTTTGAAGTACTGAAGAGGATTATTTTGTGTTTCACCCCACAAAGCGGTCTATATTTTGCACAAGTGTTTTTCCCTCATTAAAGTATGTTTTGGTTATTAAGTATCCTTCCGGTCTGTCTCCGCTTTTACACTTCAGCATTTTGGAAAGCATGATCGTGACACCTATTCAAAGGCATACAGTTCTAAGTGGACAGCGTAACACACAACCACATGAGCTAGGAATTTAAAAATATAAAAAACAATATGTGTTAAATAAAACAATCCTAAAATTACAATATATACTATGACACATGTACTATACAGATCAGTACTGCATGTGCAGTGATCAGATAGAAACTTGGTGAATTTATCTTTGGAGTGAGGTGTGATGAAGTTGTAAATTATGGGTGTGTTATATGTAAATAAGGACAGGTGGTGCACATTCTTGCCTCCACAGCATTCTCAGATTTATCAAACTTCAATGAAATCTATGCTAATTGCGACCAGGTGCGACGGTTTAATGAATCACAATTTTCAATCATCGTAAGTCTCTTACCACACTTGAATTTAAGGCCTTTTCTGAGAAGGTTTCATGAATGAGGGCCAATGTCTTTTTTCCATGAAATGAAACCTAAAAAAAACATAATGTTCACTTCCTGGTTCCTGTCTGATAGGTTTTTAGAAAAACACCATAGAGATGGATAGAGCTACTCATGGTTGAGATTCGCTGTGATGAACCCTGTTGTAAAAATTACTCCTTGTTCTTTTCAGCAGAACTTACTCTTTCAGATGATGCTAATTGTTAGTTTCTAGCATCTACCGTTCTGGAGCTATTAATAGAAACATCTATATTAACACTCTGTAGCATCAATTGATTTCATGGATTATAATTGAATATAATTACTTAACATTTTCAGTGGGGCTGAGATGCAAGATGGGGGCTGAATCCACCCTGATTAGGGACTACATTTCCCAGTCTCAGTGGATTTGTAGTCCTCACCATCATTATTTAACTCCATGAGCAAATTTTTTTTCCTGGTCCACGCATCTGTATAGTCCTTCGCACAGAAGAGTCAGAGTGAAAAAGCAGTTCCTACATTACCAAAGTTCTCGATCAACACAATCCCTTAAGCCAGGAGTTGCACAATATGTCAGAGACAGGGAACCAAAGACACAGTTAGTTGCTAGCCAAGATATAGTTGCTAGATTATACACATTTTGCCTTCAAACTAATTTATATTATTTGCTAATAATTTAATAGATGTGTTACATGACTACTATACTCGATTCAGAGCATTGGTGGACAATTAACCTGACTACTGTAGCTAGCAATTTTGCATTTTGCAACATTAATATGGTTATACTCAGAGATGGGCATAAATACAGTAATAGATTACTTTTCTGGGTTGGGCTGAGATCACAACTTTTGGGAAGTTCTTCAGTACGACCATAATGACCAGGTAAAAGAAGTTCATAACTTACCAATGAGCTATGAAAAATGAAAACCTTCAATTGGAACAATGGGAAAAATTCTAAAATTACAGAACTTCATTTACCTGGTTATTGGTGTATTACTGAGGAACTTCCCAAAAGTTGTGAACTCAGCCCAACCAGAAAAATAATCTATTACTGTATTTATGCCCATCTCTGGTTATACTGTATACTAACAAGATCAAGGGCCCTATCTTGCTTCCAGCACAGCGCAAAGCCCGAAACAAGTGTTTTTGTTAGTTTAGGACCGACGCAGTTGTCAATTTCCCGTCCAGTGCCCACGTCATTGAAATAGCAAATGCACCTGTGGCCATTTTTGCTCCCATGGGCATACTGGTTTACAGGAAGTTGTGTTCAGGATAATTCTTGGCGTAGTGCTATCTTCAGGCATCGTGCCATTGATCGTGCCAAAACCTGGTCAAAAGTCAGTAGCGCAGCATGTCATTGTTATTTTAACAGCAAATTAGTCAAATGCACCTAGGCTTATGCACATCGCGCGCACACTATGCTTGTTACACACACACAGGGAAGCACAACAGCACACGAACATTCAAAAGATTACAAATAAAAATATAATAGTGTAAATCCGTCATCATAATAGCAATGTGCCAATGTACGAACGCGCCTGGCTCTTAAAGGGAATGAGAGATGCCTGATCTCTCAGAAATCTGTGAAATGACCACGGACTCTTAACTTCAAAATCGTTGTCAGTTTCACAGAATGGCAGAAAATGCTGTGAAATTAACATGGACCAGAATCCGTGGCAGTTTCAGGGAAAAGTCTGGTATGGGCACATAGTGAGATTTTGCTGTTAACTCGATCTAAGCTTTACCCAAACCCTTAACCTAACCTTAACCACTCAGAAACCTTGCTGTTAACTTGATGTAAGCCTTATCCAACCCTTACTCTAACCTTAACCACTCAGAAACCTTGCTGTTAACTCCATGTAACATGTATTATGGTGTAATGTATTGTTTGTAAACCTGGTGACAGTGAAGATAAAAAAATGATAAAAAAAGCACATTTGCAACACGTCTGCATCGCGCTGGAATAGAACAACAAATACATGCAAAGTGTAGTCGGAGGTGAGTCACATGTTCATACGCCCTCCCACCATCCCTACCATGCCAACCTGCAAAATCTACCCTATTGACACTCTGCTACATCATCATGCGATTCCAAGAAACTGCCACAAATTTCGAAGTTAAGGGTCCGTGTTTATTTCATGGAATTTTCTGCCATTCCGAGTATGAGTATGCCATTCCGAGTATGACCCATCTGCCCCATCTGCTTGGCTGTTTTAGTGGCAAGAAATATTACATAGGTTCAATCATAAAAAACAATAAAATAAATTGGTTTTCAAAGGCTTTAGTCAAATCAATACAACCAGCCGGACAATACACAGACAGCAAATTACTGTAAAATCCTACCCTTGCTTTCCAGACTGGGTTTACTGGTTATGTTTTTCCTTTACTAACCCATCAAAGGATACGAAGCAATACACCACTTTAAGGGCCGGCTCTGACAATTTTGGCACCCTAGGCAAGATTTTGGGATAGCTTTATAAGTTTAGATTCAACTGGCTTTATGAAAATATACCGTATGCACTTGTAAGTTGCTCTTGATAAGATGTAATATGTAAATGTACGACTAGCAAACAGTTAACAATATTACAATTGAAATTTACATGGCCAATAGAAACCCCATATGGCTTTGGTTAAAAGATAGATGGACAGTGTTGGGTGTGGATGAGGGGTGGATCAAGTGAAACTGGGTTCTGTAAAATGCACAAGATTTGTAAATATTGTAAAATAACACAAAATGTATAAGCTAGAGCTAAATATTAAAATGGCACAATGGAATTGGTCTCAACTTTTGGTCACGGGTAATTAGAGGTTAGGATGGGTGTAAAATATAGAAAGCAATAATATAAAACAAAAAAGTGGGATTGGAATTTATGCATATTTTAGAACGAAGACAATCATGTTGTCAAATACTGTAGCTGACCTTTCCCCCAAAAAAAGAAAAAAAATTAAAGAAAAAAAATATATATATATATTACAATTGAAGTGGTTTAGGCCTACATGTATAACCTCAGGAATGCAGACATAATATACCTTTACATACATTTTCAAAATGTATACAGTGGCAATACAGCCAGAGCTGCTTTTAAATACCAGCTAGGCTATTTTTATTTAGCTAAGTTAGAAATAAACACTGATTGCTAAATTCTTATCAAGCCAACACGTTTACATTTTAGTCATTTAGCAGATGCTCTTATCCAGAAGGACTTACAGTGTACATACATTTAAGATAAGCTAGCTAGCTGGATGAGACAACCACTAATCGGTAGTAAGAGCATTGTTATATTTGAGTCTGCAAGACGGTCAAGTACACAGTACCTCTATTTTGAGCTTTTTCATTCTTCCTCCTTTTTTCTATCCTCTGTGCACCTAGCTAGCCATGGTTTTACATTGCAATGTTACATGCTGAGTAGCTAACAGTTAAACCAGCCCCAACTACCACTGGTCAGGTACAGAGATGAATGTCGCTCGTGAGAAAAGGAGAGTAACATTAATAACATTATTTTGGTTTGCCGGTTAGCCTTCAGTTATCACACTCCCCATCCCCCGCTTACACTCCAGTGCTTGCATGTGACGTGCGAGAAAGGGGGAGAAAAGGCACTTGTTTCGGGGTGCCGGAAACTATCCACACAGTAAGCATTTAAAACAGTAAGAGTTTTTTGTTTTGTCTCTGCGCAAATTTGCGCCCGAATCTGTGGCGCCCTTGGCGACCGCCTTGTCCGTCGATCTGTGCCAGGAGTCGGGCCTGAACAGTGGGTGTTTTCACTGGATAAGCCCGGACACGTCTGTGCCAAAACAGGGTCTGAAGCAATGTTTGTTTCAGATGCTCTTCAATGTGACATGTTTAATGAGGACTGTGGGGAAATACCCCATTATAAACCAAAGATAGAACAACTGTCACATTGCTCTATCAACAGGTGTTCTATCATATTCAACCAAAAACACATTTCAAAGGAAAGAGAAAGCATAGGATGAAAAAAAGAGCATAGTTATCTCTCCTTGTCATTCTCTGAGTGGACACTTCATTTCTCACTCTAAACCATAACGTTAGTCACAGGGGAGCCAGGATGATAACAATGGTACCAGACAGGGAATGAAGAACATGAGTACAGTCACACAGAATGTAGAGAGGATGCCAGTAGACAACCTGGACAATTTTCCTAGCCACAATAACATTTTTTTGCCAGCTAGGCTAACCTCTACAATGAAACAACTTATTTCAAACTCGAATTGGTTACAATTAATATTTTTGGTTAGTCACAAGACAAATAATAATTTAACATCACCAAACTTAAGCTAAAATTATGTAATATTCCTTCCTAACCACATCCAAACAACAATTTCTAACATTAAAATTTAAATTAGATACAGTAACATTGTATATCAGTCAGCACTAAAGAACACTAACCAAACACCAAAATAGTATTTTCAACCTTTTCAGGTAATGCTCTCAATCCATGCTATAAGGTGATAAAAAACAAAATGATGTGATTATTTGTAAACACCTCAGCATGAGGTAAGTCAATGCTCCAGCAGAGATAATATGTTGTCTCCATTAAGTGTGTGACAGCTCATTTGCCACCTATTTTGTTGTTACAAAGCATCTGGTTTTAACAGTGTATCAGGAGGAGATTGACCAATGAGAAGGCAGAAGACAGGAAGAGGTTTATTCTGTGGTTGTACCTGATTACAAGTTGCTATCAGCTTTTGTTCTGCCATGTCTCTGGAAAGGCAAGGCACTGTTATCATCTGTTTGGATGGGCACTGTGGGGATTTAACAAAAAGGTATAACAAATTCACCTCTTTAGACATTTCAACAAATTTCATAATTAGATATTTTAGAGGGGGTAATGAATGTCTCTAAATTATGAATTTAAATTGTGATGTCATTAACTAGATTGTGACACCCAAATAAATCTCTGACGTCCAAATTCCTATATATCACTAATATTATTTGTACCATAGCATAGGGATAAAAACATATCTAAAAATATGTTTTCAATGTATTTTTTATGCCATGTGACAGATGACATTTTACAGCTGCTAATTTTCAGTATATAGCACTTTTTGTGTGCTAAAATTATTTGTTGTGAGTCCACAGGTAACCAAATGAACCAAATTTTAAAGGATTTATTTCACACCAATATACTGTTTGAGTTCTTTCAAACATTATTTAGTATTAGAAATAGAATGTTTCATGACGCAGTTGGTGTAGATGGCGATGGGGGTTTGAGCCCCAGCTCGGCCGACTGTCGGTGCCCTTCCTCTCTGTCTCCCCCTACCTGTCTCCTTGGCTTCTGCTTTCTCCTGTCCTGTCAATAAAAAACAATAAAAATACCCCCCCAAAGTCTTTAAAAGAGAAATAGAAATATGCACCTTCTAAGGCAAAGGCCTTTGTGGAAATCTCAAAATCTAGCGTGCAACTTCTTTTTCAACACACTTTCCAATAACCACACTAACCCTTGTGTGCAAAAAAGACCAGTAAAATATTACAATTTAAAATATGGGTTTCAATACTTTTTATATATAATGACAACATTTTTCTATGATGGATTTTACTCCTGAAATGTGTGCTGGGTTTAGGCCTTTGTTTCTTTGATTTAACTTAACATACATTTCTGAGAATATAATTTTTTTAATGCCACTGTTACATAAGACACAACCATTTGATTCTTCTTCTGATGGAATATATTACATCTATTTATAATACTGTTAGAATGTTGATGCATCTTTTGGCACAAAAGGGGTTGTGAGGCCAGAGTAATTCAAATAGCAACAGTCCAGCAACATTATCTGTCAGATACTCCAGTGCTAAACGGCCCAGTGATTCTAGTCTAAAGAGCTACATTTATTGTAGGTATTAAGGAATAAATGTAGTGTAAAGGGTAGGATGAGGTATTAATTCACATAGGGGTTTAAACAAAACTGGAAAGTTGGAGCACATATTCTAGTGCTTTACTCTGTTAAACTTCAAACAGACCAAATGAGTAAAACGATTTGCATTGTGAAATCTATTCAATCCAATCCAATCAAGTGCATATTAAACAACATGGCAAAGCAACAGAACTTTTTTTTAACACGTGCGAGAATGGTGCGACACCCTCCAAGGTCTTGCACGTGTTAATTTCTTTTTTTCGTTGCTTTGCCATGCAATATCAAAACCAGAAACATGTAGATAACCAAAGAGTAGCTGATTTGTAGCGGAGCTATGTGTGTATGGGATAGCAATAAGCCTCATTTGGGGAGTCCTCACGACACAGAAGTGTGCCCCTGCACATGGGTTGAAAACCTCTGGCATAGATGCAACTGGTGTGTTCCTGGCCTTACGTCCCCGTCACACCTACTGCGACAATGCAGTTTGGAAAGGCAGAAATACATTAATTTCTAATAGAATGATGCATTTGCCTCGCAGCATTGCGTGACAGTTTGAGTTGCAGTGCATTTTTGTGAGGCATCCATTTGAAAAATCGAAAGAAGCTTTGAAATGCATGCGGAATTGACTGGAATTGGTGGAAGTGGAAGCAATGGGTAAAATTTAAACATCTATTGCACAAATACTGAGATAATGAATTCAGAATGTTTTTGGGATTGCTGCTGTTGGTGTAATCAGGGTGTTACTCTGTCATAATTCCAATCATTCTAGCCACAGTCTTGCTATTTGACTACCAGTAGCAGATTGTGAAAGTGGCTGAAGCAAAGACAGGTCACTAGAAAATATGATTAACCTTAAAATAATGCTCACATTGCTGTTTGAAACGCCTGTCTACCCAAACTCTTTTGGTCTGGCCAAATAGTACATAACTCCTATGGACATTTGTTTATTTTCTGAAATTTATCTAGATCTGACCACCTTCAAGGTTATTCCTTAATTTAAAAAAATACCTAAATGTTTTGAATAGTCCCAGAAATCAATAGCTTTGGCAAAAACAAAAGTGTTTGTCCTTAATACTTTGTTAAGCATAGATGTTCCAAATACTACAGGATTTGTATAACTTGTGCTTATTTTGATGTCAGCTAAATTTTTATAATGAAAGGAGTTTTAGACTGAAATACCAATAAACAGTTTAGCTAAAGAGTTCTCTTTGGATTAGGCAGTTGATTAATTTTCTCTTTAAAAAACTGCTAAAGTTATTGTGAATTTTAATACATCTTGCCAGGGATCATCTTTAGTCAGGTTTTTAGTACTGTATGTGTAGGTGGTCTAAGTCCTATTTATGTATTGTGTAACAATCTAGAGATTCGACTACATGAGTCAGAAATCTAGTCTCTCTAACCAGATACAGAGATGATGGGACTGAAGGATTACAGTTTATTATATATTTAAAATATTACAGCACTCAGTCATGCAAATAACACACTCTTGATATCAAATAACACACTCTTGATATCAAATAACACACTCTTGATATCAAATAACACACTCTTGTTATCAAATAACACACTCTTGATATCAAATAACATACTCTTGATATCAAATAACACACTCTTGATATCAAATAACACACTCTTGATATCAAATAACACACTCTTGATATCAAATAACATGCTATTGATATGAAACAATAAGCTCTTAATATCAAACAAGCACTAGATCTTAAGTAATAAACACTTAATGTACCGGTTATATAAAACTGAGAAAAAGACAACCTGAAATTAGCTATTTGAGTTTTGGGGTACAATCTGTAAGCATTTTTCTGTTCATGCCAATTTAATTAGTATGAAATTTATTATAAATGCTTAAATTATATACGATAAGAGTTTTTCCAAGACTACTCTCAAAAACAACAATTCTGGATGTGGCCTCATTATTAACTTGTTTAAATCTACAGTACAATAATAACATTTAGCTGTCAAGAAAAACTCTGGATTTCAAATACATTTTATAGTTCAAACAAAAATATGTAGATATCAAATATCACATTCTAGATTTATAAGTCAAGTTCAAGGTATGAATAGGCTTTATAATATGTTACAAAAACTTGACTTAGACACACACACAGGCAGATATTTTCATCCGGACAGGGATACTTGAGAAGAATACCATATTGCATCCCTATCAATGAACAAGTAATCTTGTTCTCTGACACTTCTGTGGAAAGGTTTAATTTTTGTGGAACAATCCATCAAACTTGGCCTTCACATGAAATTCACTGGGTGACATTGGCTTAATCAGCAAACTACCTACCAATCATATCTCACAACACCTTCCGCCTTGTGCACCCAAGTATATATTAGAGGGAATTGGGAGGGAAGAAAAATGGGGGAAAATCACAACAACAAAATGTTTTTGTGGAACAGCTTGTCCAGCTGAGAAATCTCGATATATACTGCACTGACTGCTGCACTCTAATTGAAAGAACATGGGATTTAGTGAGGTTTAATACTCCAAGACGGAGCAAGGTTGCACACCTACTTCTAATGGACGGAATATAGTTGAGCACCAATATTGCTATATTCACATGGAGGCAATTGAAAAAATAATATAAATAAGTTGCTTACGCGTTTCGGCTGCAAGCCTTCATCAGAGCATCATGCTCTGATGAAGGCTTGCAGCCGAAACGCAGCATCATGCTCTGATGAAGGCTTGCAGCCGAAACGCGTAAGCAACTTATTTATATTAT
>JACXGM010008659.1:0-28631 GCA_016801145.1 Umbra pygmaea | reverse complement strand
AGTAAAAGTTAATGCATTCGCTGTATAACAGTGGCTGGTTATCACAAAGATGACAGATTTGACGTGTTTCCCCGTTTTGCAGCGACATTCCTCTGCAGACAGGGTGCCAATCCTCGATTAAATTGCCCTCAGGACTCTTGCAATAGCCAAAATATGACCACATCTCAGATTTTGTCCTCTTGGATGGCTGAAAAATCCCACTAGCACTGTCACTGCCTTCTGCCTTGACTTCTCGTGCAAAAAACAAAGTTGCATGCGCGCACCTGCGTCAGACTGATTCCAGCTGGACAGGATTTACCGTGAGTTTTCAAAATCACGGTAATCAAAGACGGTTTTAATGAAAATTAAATTTTAAACGGTAATAATAACCGTACGGACATTTTATTGTGGTTTACCGTGAAACCGGTAATCGTCCCATCCCTAATTCACACGTATGAAGCAAATTGGCATTTGATGCCAGATTTGAAAAATCTGAACTTCTGTGACTGTTCGTGCCGCATTAACCAATCAGGAGCCTGCTTGCTGCTGTCACTTGAAGAAACTTCCATCCGGACTCATTCAACATGGAGGAACAGCTGATATTGACAGTGAGCCGTGTATAGTTTGTACATATTGTACTTTTTTCACTTCATAATGTTATTTCATGTTTGGCCTCAATAAATTTAAAAAAAAGCAAATCTTTTATCACAACTTGATTTCAATGTATGAGACATCTTCATTTTGTATTGATGCTATTTATTCCATATCTAAATCTAGATTACATTGGAATAATAATGTTTCATATAAAGACCAACTTTAGTGTATAAGAACATAGTTTCTGTACAGTGTTGTGTGAAGAAAAAAAAATCACAGAACAGGTTAATAACTTTTGGAAGCTGGCTCCATTTATCATCAAACCAAAATAAATTACAGATTATTTTACGGTAATAACCTGAACAAAGAAATGGCACAGACCTATAGAATTATTCAGGACATCAAAGAAGGATAGTCATCATAGCTGCCAACTCACGCAGTGCCCATCATGAGACACACACATTTGAGTGGTTTCACACGCCAATGTGAAACCAATCAAATGCGTGTCTCACAGACACTGCGTAAGAGTTGGCAGCTATGACAGTCAAGCTCCTTAGTGCCTTTGTGGGGAACTCATGAGAAGGACTTCAAACGCTACTCTTTTGGCTGCCATGGTACTGCTCCCTCCGCCAACAAGTGTGCCATGAATGCATCCCTCACCCGGAGTGCCTCTCTCCCCTCCGAACACCTCAATTTTGCCTTGAACGCACATCTATATCGCTTCAAACACTTGCTTTATTTGCGTGTCCTATTGGCTTTGGAAGCGCGAGTGGATTGAAATTGTTCAAGCATCCAACTAGAAGCGAATTTGATGCTCAATTCCTGTTGAGTCTGAATTCAGCATTAATCTAGCTTTCCATCAAGTCTCCTTTACTCTTTCACATTAGTTAGCCCACAATACGAACACATATGTATATTACATGCTTTTAAGTTTACTTCAGTGGTAATATGCTCTAAACTTATATATTGCTATATTATTAGGCTACATAGTCTTATTGTATTATTTGGCTGATACATTTCATGGAATTTGTTGCCATCCATCTTCCTCTTGATTACATTCCATAGGTTTCCAATGGAGTTCAGTCCTGGACAATGTCTTGATCATGATATGGTCTTGATTTGGTGGCAGTCTATCAATAAATTGATTGACCAGGCTGTGTAGCATGGAGCATTGTCCTGCTGAGAAAAAAAAATTCCTCAGAGTTCAGGAACATTGTTGGGGCAAAAGAAAGTACTTTCAGGACAACCTTGTACATGGCTTGATTCATCCACCCTTGATTCATCCACCCTTGATTCTTCACAAAGACAAATCTGCCCAATACCAGCCTTGCTGAAGCACCCAGCAATCATCACGATACTCCCCCAAATTTCACAGTGGGTATGAGACACTACTTCAGTCCTCTACGGTTCAAGCCTTATGGTCTTTTGAAAACCTCGGCTCTTCTTTGATTCTCTTTGATAAAAGGCTTTTTTTTATCTTTGCACAACTTCAGCTTTGATGCTAGGAGCATTTTTCAAACCGTCCTGGCCACGCATTTCACCCCAACTGCCGTTTCTTTTTGTAGTTCACTTGATGTCATCCTACAATTCTTGAGAGATATTTGAATGAGTTGGGGGTCATCCTGGTCAGTGGAGTTGTTTTTGTCCTCTGCTGGTCTGTAGCTTTGTTCTCCACAATGTCTGCTGCTTGATCTTGTTCTTATTTACCGCAGTCTGTGAAATGTTAAGGGTGAAAGCAATCTTAAAGATGACGCTCACTGTATCCCTCTGCCAGTAAAGCAAAAAAATTTAACCTTTTCCTCACACAAACCTTTTCAGTTATTTTATTCCAATTACTTTAGAGGTACTACTACCACGGTTTTTGCCATGAAACTGGTCCTGCTGCACGAAGATGACCACAGCTGTTTATATACTTTTCATCATTAAATAAGATTTGTTTAGGTAACCTAATCACTAACTCATTTAGTAGAATGAGGTGTGTCCGTGTTGAAATTCAACAGACATTGGAATGGAACTGCTGCTATACAAATAGAGATGCTGATAAAAAATGTGATCTTATTTCCAAAGCTATATATTTAGCTGACCGACATACTTACAGAGTAGCTTACGTAGTGTCCAAACTGAATAAATAGTAATTTTGCATATAGTGCCGATTCGCCCCCTCAAACAACATTTTCATGTAAATATTGCTGACCGTGGAGTGACTTTCCATTAGCTGGAAGATTCAGTTTTATAATGAACATTTAGTGGACATCTAGTCAAGAACTACATGACTACTGTATTTCCTCAAATATAAACCGGAGCCTTTATTTGCCTCTACTGCAGAAGGTAACCAGCTTATATTTGAAGCAGGCTTTTGTTAGAGGCAGGCCTTTATTTTTAATTCCCTCTGTTTGATAAGTATAATTGGCTGTATTTTAGTGTCAATCCTTGTTCCAGTATGCCCTTTTATTTCTGCATTACATTGTTAACGCAATCTCAACACTTCCTGTAACCGTTCCAATAAGTAGTTGAAAAATGTTGTTTAAGATTTAGTCGTTTGCACTGAATGGGAGTCGTGTTATTTCCAATGTAGTTACTGCCATCTACCTGTACGTTACTACAAACAACACCAGGCTGAGTGAAATATACAGCTGCATTGACTGAAATCCCAGTACAACAATAATACTTAACGATGCTCATTCCTGCTCCCGCGACTCGCCGCCATTCCGTAAATGTTTTGTCCAACACGAGTTGCAACTACCCTAAGTTAACGTTCAACCTGGTAGTGAGTAGCGTCACTTGCTAAATTCAGTTTGGAACAAAAACCTACAGAATGGCGGCTCGCAGGAGCAGTGAGTATCGCTGCTTTAGATAAGAACCATAATCTGAAATTAGCATGAATACATTGTTGAATCTATTAAATTAAAGTGGTAGAAATGTACATTACGCTTAACTGGAACGCACATTATATGAAAGGCACCTAGGAGATTATCCACACGTAATTTTTCCTCTGCCTTTATTTAAGACCGGCCTTTATTTAAGACCGGCCTTTATTTAAGACCGGCCTTTATTTAAGACCGGCCTTTATTTAAGACCGGCCTTTATTTGTCCGTGTTGACCACGACCCCGGCCACTATCAGAGGCCCAGTGTTTAATTGACCACCAGTTTTTATTTGAGTAAATACAGTATTATAATTACACTTTAAAATCTAGAATAGAATGAACTATAATCCATACTATTTTTTTTTGCAATTTCTGATTGAAATTGTCAAAAGCTTCTACAAGTCCAGAAAAGCATGGTTTAATAGCTATTTAAGGAAAATAAGAGTGTTTTATTAGTGGATACGGACGTATGCTTGTGTTCTAGAAGAATATGCACATCTGACATTTTTCTAGCGATCCTTGGAATAATTTTTTAAACATATCAGCGGTTTGAGTGTTTGATCACACAGTTATTAATGGATCAGCGGTTGGAAGAGTGTTTAATCACACCATTATTAATGGATCAGCGGTTGGAAGAGTGTTTAATCACACCATTATTAATGGATCAGCGGTTGGAAGAGTGTTTAATCACACCATTATTAATGGATCAGCGGTTGGAAGAGTGTTTAATCACACCATTATTAATGGATCAGCGGTTGGAAGAGTGTTTAATCACACCATTGTTAATGGATCAGCGTTTGCACTAAGAGTTTACCTTGATACAACCCACAATGGTGGTGGTAAGAGCAGAGTTGTATTGGGTACAGAGAACTGTTGAATACATCAGCACAAACCTGCAACACAAACACACATACTAAGAACAGGAGAATAAAAAGAGAACAGATTGGGTTCAGTGGTCTGGGTCTGGCTCTCACCCCATGATACAGGACAAGATGAACTGGCTGAGAAACAGAAGGTCTGACCAGCCATCATACTCCACCACCTGCAGAAACAGACAACCACACAATTCATTACTCACCACTCCTGCTGCATAGAAACCAAGACACTACAGGGCACAGTGAAGAGACTACAGGGCACAGTGAAGCCTATTTACCAATACAGGGCCGCGTCGGGCCAGTCCGTATCCATCACGGTATGGCGTGTGTACCTATCTACAAACCTACCGCTAGGTAGCACGTTGTACCGGGCTAGCTTGGAGTAAAAAAAAGTATTATATAGTACTGTCCAAGGCCAAAGCAAACTGGTGGGTAGGGTTACAGAGAAATTCAACAGCCAATGTTCATTGGCTTCTTTACTTATAAAATAGTAATAAGTACAATGATTTTATTTACTTTCCCATTTCAACAGGAATTGTGGCAATTACAGTTCCATCTTTGAAAATTGTTGAGAATTTTAGGCGTTGTTTTTGAGTGTAACAAAACACTACATAGTGTAGGGAACAATTATCCTATATGAATCGCTTTTTTCATATTTTTAAAACATTTAAGAAATAGGTTTCTGGTCAGTCGGAAAGGGGCCGCTTAACCGAAAACAGCTTTATGACAGGATGTACGTTTCACTCCAAAATGCCTTAAATGTTTTCTGATTGTATCATGACCTTCACAGACTCAAGGCATCCAGTGACAAGAGGCAGCAAATAAACCCCAAAACATCACTGAGCCTCCTCTGTGTTTCACAGTAGGGATAGTAATCTTAGTCATGTTTTTCCAATAAACAGGAAGTTTACCAAAACACTCTACTTTTGTTCTGTCTGTCCAAAGGACATTGTCCCAGAGGGAATTTGGCTTGTCGACATGAATTTTGGAAAACCCCAGTCAGGATTCTTTTAAATTTCTCTCTTTTGGAAGTGGGGTCATCTTGGTCTTCTACCATGGAGCCCATTTTCTTTCTGACTGCGACTGATAGTTGAATTGAAACTGTTGCACTGTATTATTCCTGTAACCAATCACAATGAAGTTGATTTGACAGGGTATGACCTGTTAGGTACTTACGTAGCTGAGGTAGAATGAATATTGGGAATGTCCATGTGGAGGTTAATATAATGTAATCAGTTGATTAAATAATATAATAATATGAACGAATATTACATGGTGTCAGACTGACTGGATGGATTCTCATGGCCTACGATTGATTGGGATTCGACAAACCTGTCAGATGCATGGAGAAATGCCTGTTAAGCCAATGTTCTCAGGTCCACTACGTTAGCAAACCAAGGAAGGGAAATACAGCTCTCTTTCTTTGGGTGGGATAAAAGGGACGCAATATTTAACACCTGGACACTCACAGCTGACAAATTTAAAATTACTGAAAACATTATGGCTGAGGAAAATGTGATTCCCAAAGCTAATCCAATTTTTTATACAACATGGGGGCAAGTCTCATTTTGTAATGGAGCTGAGGTTACTTGTCAAAGACTGAAACAATACTAAAAGCGTTACCATCAATGATCCGGGTCAGAATGCCCTTACCCATGGATCCTATTTTAGATTAGAGAAAGCCATTGAAATTGCTAGATCGCACAAGTTAACACAGGAGCAGATGAAAACCATGGGTTGGACCCCATACCTTCAGAACTGCCTTTTGACAGTTATTTTCTGCTCCCCATGGCTCAGTATTTATCCTGCTCAGGTTATCCACATGATAGCTAAAAAACTCATTGATTAATTTTACACTGACACTAATTGTAATTGAAAATGCCATGGGTGTAGACAATTAACCTTTAATTGCCATTTTAACCTGTTTGTCACCTTGTGTCTGTAACAGGGCCAAACATTCAAGGGTATGTCAAGGGCCATTTGGGTGATTTCTTTGGGTGACTTTTCCCCACCCTGTAGCAGTATATCTAGGAGTAGTAGTACCAGAAATAAATAATGGTATATTTGTGTGTTTCTGGTTGCTGGCCTCTTCGCTTCCTGACCTTAGCAAACCATGCATGCCCCGCCCCATTTTAACAGAAGCATTGACAATTTCTGACAGAAAACTAGACGGACAGGTAGACAGATATTACCCTCTGAACGTCTCCAGTAAGTTGAGCTAGCAGCATCGTTGGAAATATCATAAACAACGCATTATAATACAGCAAGCCATACTTCCCCAACTCCTGAAAGAGAGCGAGAGAGGCAGAAAAGGGAGAAAACAGATGGTTATTCATTACAGTGCATTCCTACATAGCCAGCAAACAGATGTTACAAGCCCAGTCCTTTACCACACTTTGGGGTCTTTGGGGTCACTGGGAGAGCATGCCAAGTCCATACAAGGTTTCTGTGTATCTCAATCTCTGTCCAAGTTTGATAACCACACTGGTAGCTCCATAATACACACAGTATTAGAAAAGTTTAATAGTAGTATAGTATTAGTGTAATAGAAAGAAAAACCTGCAATAATATAACATGTAAAATTATAGTAGAAGTTGAATATTAGTAGTAGGGTTGTTCTGATACCAATATTTCAGATTCGATACCAATACTCACTTTGGTACCTTGGTTTTCAATACCAAATCTTTAACCAATAATTTTCCAAACATATCTTTGTTTTTTTAAACATTAAAATTAACAAAGTATCTGACTTCTTAAAAGTGTAATTTAATACAGAATTGTACCTTATTTTTACAATGTGTTGTTTTACTTAGGTCAGTATATTCTCTAGGTCTAACTGTTCTCAAATTTTCCACAGGCGTTAATTTCTTATAATTTCACTCTTTGTAGCTAACCCACTGTGGTCTTTCATGTAATAATAACATATCATTTTGAAATTGAATTATGATTCATGTTGAAAAAAAATGCTTATATTTGTGCGAATAGGGAAAACAAAAGTTTTCAAACACTCTATGCAGATCTAGTGTTGCATAAAATTTACCATGAATAAAAAACAGAACGTCACAGAGCATATCTTACGATAGATTTTATTTGTTAAATTAATTTGCAGTAATACAATCCAAATAATTACATAATGAAGTGTATAAAGTTATTTGTAGATTCTATTGGACGAAGGGCTATTTCGCCATTACCATGCTTTTACGCATGAATCTCATTAGGCTTCTTGCCCACAGTTGGGCCTGCTGCCTGTAATGACACTGTGAAAGCCACCTTCCTGGTGTGCTCTCGCTGCTCTCTTCTACCCAAAATGCAGTTTTCCACTGCAGTGCTGTCTATTACGACATGGAGTGGCGTGGCCCTGCACCGCCTATCAGGGATGTGTTCCCATAGCTGAGTTTTGTGAATGGTTCTTGCTTACTTCACAAGAAAAAAGGGCTGGTGACATTTTTAAGGCAGTGAATAGTGTAGAAATGTGCTGTTGAGAAGGCTACTTCCTCTTTCAGGAACTTATTTAGAGCTAAATAAACCTATTTCTTGATATTTTAAAAATATGAAAAGTGATTCCTACAAGATAAACATTCCCTACACTATGTAGTGTTTTGTTACACACAAAAGCAACGCCTAAAAGTAATTATAAAATTTGAGGGCCCCTGTCAGTCAGTCAGTCCTAATTTTCCCAGCCTTTATGGCACCCCTAACCTGGGTTGCAAAGATAACACACTAGCCTGAGGAGAGGACAAGCTCAGAGTCGCGATCAGACTGCCGCATTCCTCGAATTCTCTCTTTTGCCATAGGCAGGACGTAAACAAACTTCCACATTCCTCTTATTAGATCTCTTCTCCTATAAAGGACCTAGGAATTATATTCCCCCCAGACAACTTAATTCAAACATTCAGGTTTGCAGCTGCAGCTCCCTGAAGCAGAAGTGTGAAACAAGGTGTAACACTAAACTTGCCATGGTGGAGTCAGTACTACACTCTTTTGAGCATGTACAACAAATCATTCTGTCCAGGGGAGAAATCCAAAAGAAAAGCAGCATCACCAAAGACCTGCTCCAATGTTTTTTCATTTTCTGTCACCTTAAAACGGGCAACGAGCCGAGCGGATCAGATTAACCTACCATCCATCTTCTGGCACTGTGGAAATCTACACTCATTACACACTGAGTTCAACCCCGCTGACCCAAGACCAAATGGAAATCCTTGAAGTACAGGTGCAAACGCCTACTGAATGAACACATTGTCCTGGGCACGCAAGGAAAATTGAGAATAATGCCGTCACCAAAGTTTAAACAGCTCAGAATGTTCACCAAAGAAGAAAAAAATTGCGATATATCAAAGCGCTCGGGATGAGGCCAGCTTTCCTACAATGCTTGTCATAGGTAAAGTGGCACCAACTGGCACAGCCCAAGCCACAAGAGGAGGCCCAGAAACAGAGTCTACTCTTAGCCAGTGGGATAACGTGGAGGACATGAACGTGGTGAGAGATCTGAACGGGCATGAGTGTGTTTTCACAAAATAATAACAATCCATGGTACATTTCAGAACAGATCTCTTTGTCTTCAGGGCCATTTAGATTTTTTATTTCCTTCTGTGATTTTAGGCAATATCTATGGCTATTTAATCTTCTGGGTTCTATAAAATGTGAATATACTTGCTGTCAGGCTAAAACAGATCCCCATTCGGGACTGAAGTGTCTAGGTTTGTATTTTCTCTCCTGTTCTAAAAGGTCTAGGGGTGCCCGCCCTGCAAACTCAGACTAATTGATTTGATTGACAGCTCTGACAAAGGAACGTCAAAACCATGTCACACATTTGTTAAGGATTCCCTGCCTGACGCTCGGTAAGGGAATGCCTGCAATAGCGATGAGAAACACCATCTGGTTTCAAGCTAACTACGGTAATACGATGATTTTACTTAGATTGTGCATAAGTTTGAGCCTGACCATGGGTTCTCTGACATTCCCTGGGCCTCCTGCACAAGGCAAAGAAGAATTGTCATAGCGCTGCCCAGGATTTGGGATAATCCGATTTATCTATCCTGCCACGTTGAACTGGGGCCATAGTCTCTTCCTATTCAGAGTTAAACTGGGGCAATAGTAGGGGTCCGCGTGGCGTAGTCGGCTAAGTTGCTGCATTGCAGGACAGTTCACGTCACGTGGGTCATGGGTTCGAGCCTGATCATGGGTTCTCAGACATTGTGCAATATGCATTAAAACGAAATTAGACAGGTGCATAAATTCGGGCACCCATATCATTTTGTTGATTTGAATCCCTGTAACTTGGTTGACACCAGACCCTTCTCAGCTGTAACTGAGAGTGGGTCTGGGCAAGGTTAATTCACAGCCCATTTCAAAAGGGGCATCACCAACGGACGCCGCTCAAATGCCTCACGGCGCAATTGGATATATTAGACTTTAGCCGAATCGAGTCGGCAAGAACGCGACAACATTTTTTATATATAAAGGCTTGGAGTGTTGTTATTTGCTCTGATTTTAACAAAATGGAAATGTTCAAATCCCTTAAAACAGACGCGATAGCTGATTCAAACAAGTGATATTCCGGATGTTCCATTGCGGCAGCCATCGTTGTAATGGTCTGCTTCAACCAATGACAGTATATAGCTGCGCTATCGTCATCATGTAAAGCTCACCTCAACGGTTGTGATTGGTGCCTCGATTAGAAAAAAATGGAAATGGGCTTGAATGAGCTCTTGGCCATACTGACTTGCGGAGCAAATCTAAAATTTGCCGGAGGTCTGTCAAGATTCTCCCAGGCTACCTGTAACTACCTAGCACTGATTAACTGGAACCCACAATTGGTTTGGTGAGCTCATTAAGCCTTGAACTTCATAGACAGGTGCATCCAATCAGGAGAAAATGTATTTAAGGTGGCCAATTGCAAGTTGTTGTTCTCTTTGACTCTCCTCTGAAGAGTGGCAACATGGGGGCCTCAAAACAACTCTCAAATGACCTAAAAACAAAGACTGTTCAACATTATGGTTTAGGGGAAGGCTAAAAAATGGCTATCACAGATATTTAAGCTGTCAGTGTCCACTGTGAGGAACATAGTGAGGAAATGGAAGACCACAGGCACAGTTCTTGTTAAGGCCAGAAGTGGCAGGCCAAGTTAAATATCAAAGAGTCAAAGGCGACGGATAGTGAGAACCAGGGTGGTAAATTAACACCCGCCACCCGCCAAATGCGGGTAACTTTTCCCAATCTACCAGCCACTCTGGCGGGTGAATTGTACAACATATGATACGTTTTATTGTTTTTTTATTTGGCTACTTTAAACATGACTTGTTTCGGATTGGAGATAAACGCGTTGGACAAAAATGCGGAAGCTTACTCATTAACCATGAAAGACGCACTTCTGTTGAGGTGCAAATTTGATTGGTTTTCGTGGAGCTAGTCTGTGGGAACTCCAGCCTTGACCTGCGGTACCATAAACATAGTGCGGTTTAAAAGAAAACCAAATCAATTTAGTTCCCAGCATTAGGCCCGAGTAGGCTAGATTAAGTCAATATAGAAATTATCATGGACAAAACGTGTATATTTACATATATGGGGAAGTTGATGTAAATAGGATATGATTTTATGTTATGGAAAAAAGAAAATCACACACAAACAGCGCGGAATGCTAAATGCTCATTTGATGATTCAGCTGTCACTAAAATCACTCGTTTAGTCTGCGATAATGATTGGATTCTGATAAACGCCGCTCTCGTTTTACCAGAGACATTTACACGCGCAAATTCCAACTTCTCAACTGTAACTTAGTTTATTAACAACGGATTCTAATTCAAGTATCTCACATCGCCAAAATATGGTTTCTTATTATATTTAATGCTGTATTATGTTTCATTTCATTATTGAAAAAGCACTTGGAACTTTGATGGGGGTCAGATGGCTCAGTGGTTAGGGAGTCGGACTAGTAATCAGATGGTTGCTGGTTAGATTCCCTGCTGTGCCAAATGTTGTTGTCTTTGGGCCAGGCACTTCAACCTAAATTGCTCCAGGAAGAATGCCCCTGTGCTTAATGTACTGTAAATCATTCTGAATAACAGTGTCTGCTAAATGACTTAAATGTAAATATAATTTAACCAATGCTTCGATTTTTTTATTAGTAATCCCAGATGTTTTCCAAACAGATTTTTAGAAAATGAATTTACAACCGTGTAAATATTGTGGCATACGTCAGGTGTTACAACAGTAAAGTTTTACACCTCACAAAGTTGAAAGTGCCTACTGTTGCATATGTGATTTAAAAGTAGCTGACTAAAATATGGTATTAGGACATACAATTAGCAAACAGATTAGCACAATAGGTCAATTATCTGAAAATTATTCAACTCAGACTGGTCTTCACTAAATGTCCCTTTAGTAATTGACCTTATAAATATGTATTGATAGTGAATTTAATGTATTGAAGCAATATAGAATATAGTCATGTGTTTTCTTTTATGTATTTAAATTTGGGAAAAAGTGGCTGGTAAAAAAATCGAAGTGGCTGGTAAAATTTCGGCATCCACCAGCCACTGTGGCTGGTAGACAAAAAAGTTAATTTCCCACCCTGGTGAGAACGGTCAAAAACAGCACACAAACCACCTCCAAAGATCTACAACCTAATCTGTCTGCAGATGGTGTCACTGTGCATCGTTCAACAATTCAGCGCACCTTGCACAAGGAGAATCTTATGGGAGAATGATGGGGAAGAAGCCTTTTCTGCACACGCCACAAACAGAGTCGATTGAGGTATTCGAACGCACATTTGGACAAGCCAACTTTATTTTTGGAAGAAGGTGCTTTAGACTGATGAAACAAAGATGGAGTTATTTGGTCATAACAAGGGGATGTTATGCATGGCTGCAAAAGAACACAGCATTGCAAGACAAACACTTGCTACCCACAGTAACATACTGTGGGGGCCGGTGCCGGTACTGGGAATCTTGTTAAAGTTCAGGGTCGCATGGACACTTGAGAATAATGTAGAGAATCAGACAAAGTTGAAGATATGCCGGGGCTGGATATCCAATAAACCTAATTTCACTACTGAAATATTACTGTGTCCTTCAGTTATTTGATAGATCAAAATGAAATTGCTAATCCAAACACCCCTAAACTTTTGCATACGACTAATATAAACAATATACTACATAACCAGAATAAAATGGGGTACCTAAAAAAATGTTTTACAATTACATAGTAGCTTTAATTTATGCAAATTGGGTTGTGGGAAAAACCTGGGTAAGTTCTTCTTGGAACTGTGAAGACCTCTAACGTAGACTGTCCTGCATTGCAGCAGCATAGCCCACTATGCCAAATCAACCCACGCAAAACCCAGGAAATCTAGGAAAGCAGGGGGCTGTGTCCAGACAGCACTCAGCTGGCTGCTCCGAGTTTCTCAGATGTTTGTGTTTGTCTTTAATAAACTTCACTTTCAGAAATTTGTTTTTCCCTGCACCACAGTGTATTTTAATGAACTATTCAATTATTTAAAATGCTAGTATAGTACTGTTTTTAAATGCTAGTATTGTGATACTTTGTTAGTACCGGCCAGTATACATGTCATTTAGCAGAAGAGATTCATCCAGAAAAAATGTATAATAGGGTGTAATTTAGCACAGTGGCTCTCAAACCTCTCCTGGGGAGAAACCTTGCCATCTCACAGTTGTCACCCTGAACTAGCTCACCTGATTCAAGCAGGTAAGGGCTTGACAGGTAGTTGATTAGCTCTGGGAAACATAATACATGTCCCCCAGGAGTTACGAATCACTGATTTAGTGGGCACTCTTAACCAGAGTGACTTACTGTAAGTTCAGGGACATCCCCATGAAGCCATTTTGGGTAAATTACCTTGCTCAATCACCAGTGATGGGAATAACGGCGTTATAAATAAACAGCGTTACTAACGGCGTTAGTTTTTTCAGTAACGAGTAATCAAACTAATTACTGTTTTCCCCGTTATAACGCTGTTACAGTTACTGACAAAATAAAATGTGGCGTTACTTTAATTAAGCTCAATGAAGCGGTAGCTTCCTTTCTGCAGGAGCTGCAATGTTTTTTTTCTCTGGTGTGTGTGTCAGGGAGGGTGGTAGACAACCACAACTGATGATGATTGGCTTAGAGTAAATTTCCACCGTTTGCCAACCAACCAGGTGCAGAGTAGGGCGGGTGTTCACTGTTCAGTTCACACACACGCACAGTCGCACACACCAACGGCCAGGAGTCAGAGCGATGGCAAGTCAAACGAGTACAAAGGTAGCTTTTGCGAACTGTAACTACTTTTCCCTCGTTGAGGTGAAAGGCAATAATGTTTATGCAACGTGCAACTTATGCACAAAAAGACACTCCGCGTCGGTGGCAAGTAATTCAAATCTAATGAAGCACCACAACGTCACATCGCGACAAACTAGTGGCCAAGAATGCAGCTGATAACGTGAGCTCCGCTACAAAAGGAGATTGAGCTACGACATCAAAGCAACTTAAACTAGATTTTTATCCACCACCGCAAACTCATAACTCAGACTAATATTTGATTCTATTTAGTGTCCATTTCATTAATTTAACATATTTAATATTAGGGGCTTCCAAGTTTTGACATACTTGATTTTTTAAAGTAACACAATAGTTACTTTCCCTGGTAATTAGTTACTTTTATAATGATGTAACTCAGTTACTAATTCAGTTACTCTTTGTGAGAAGTAACTAGTAACTATAACTAATTACTTTTTTAAAGTAACTTGACCAACACTGTCAATGACACAACATTGGCACAGTCAGTAATCAAACAAGCTTCTGACTACCTCAGCGGAGTTCTCAATTTATTGCAAAACTAGGCATAAATCTATCCACAAAAGCATCCCTAAAAGGTATAAAATGGATGTAACTTCCCATTCATGTAGAGGGGATTACTATGTAAATGCACTGTCACTGAAATCCTTTTAAATTCTGGAAAACAGTAAAAAAAAAAAACAAAGAGCACTGCTGGCATTAGGCTGCCACACAACAGAGCTTACACACTGTACATATAACTGATCAAAATGAAACTGCAGATAGAATCAATTGCAACATGCCACCAACATCTTTTTTGCCTGTCATTCTGCATACTTATGTCCTCCCCAATGGCATACTGCACATCATCATTTCCAATGTTATGCCAAAAAGTTGCTGCTTATTTACTACTGCTTTGCCACCATGGCATATTTACTGAAGTGCCTCTTAACTTACCACATTTGAACACAATGCATATGGACTTCTATTGAGTCTTGAATATTTCATATTGTATGTACACTGCTCAAAAAAATAAAGGGAATACTTAAACAACACAATGTAACTCCAAGTCAATCACACTTGTGTGAAATCACACTGTCCACTCAGGAAGCAACACTGATTGACAATCAATTTCACATGCTGTTGTGCAAATGAAACAGATAACAGGTGGAAATTATAGGTAATTAGCAAGACACCCCCAATAAAGGAGTGGTTCTGCAGGTGGTGACCAGAGACCACTTCTCAGTTCCTATGCTTCCTGGCTGATGTTTTGGTCACTTTTGAATGCTGGTGGTGCTTTCACTCTAGTGGTAGCATGAGACAGAGTCTACAACCCACACAAGTGGCTCAGGAAGTGCAGCTCATCCAGGATGGCACATCAATGCGAGCTGTGGCAAGAATGTTTGCGGTGTCTGTCAGCATAGTGTCCAGAGCATGAGGCGCTACCAGGAGACAGGCCAGTACATCAGGAGACGTGGAGGAGGCTGTAGGAGGGCAACAACCAAGCAGCAGGACTGCTACCTCCGCCTTTGTGTAAGGAGGAGCAGGAGGACCACTGCAAAATGACCTCCAGCAGGCCACAAATGTGCATGTATCCACTCAAACGGTCAGAAACAGACACCATGAGGGTGGTATGAGGGCCTGACGTCCACAGGTGGGGGTTGTTCTTACAGCCCAACACTGTGCAGGACGTTTGGCATTTGCCAGAGAACACAAAAAAATTGGCAAATTTGCCACTGGCGCCCTGTGCTCTTCACAGATGAAAGCAGGTGAAAAGCAGCACTCACACTGAGCAGATGTGACAGACTTGAGAGTCTGGCGACGCTGTGGAGAACGTTCTGCTGCCTGCAACATCCTCCAGCATGACCGGTTTGGTGGTGGGTCAGTAATGGTGTGGCATTGCTCACCAGAGGTAGCTTGGCTGCCATTAGGTACCGAGATGAGATCCTCAGACCCCTTGTGAGACCATATGCAGGTGCGGTTGGCCCTGGGTGTGGTTGGCCCTGGCTAGACCTCATGTGGCTGGAGTGTGTCAGCAGTTCCTGCAAGAGGAAGGCATTGATGCTATGGACTGGCCCATTCTCCAGACCTGAATATGATTGATCACATCTGGGTCATCATGTCTCACTCCATCTACCAACACCATGTTGCACCACAGACCGTCCAGGAGTTGGCGGATGCTTTAGTCCAGGTCTGGGAGGACATCACTCAGGAGACCATCAGGAGCATGACCAGGCATTGTAGGGAGGTCATACGGGCACGTGGAGAACACACACACTACTGAGCCTCATTTATTTTATTTGATATCCATTGATAATCTGTGTGATTTTATTGTCAGCACATTCAACTACATAAACATGAAAGTATTTCATATGATTAGTTCATTCATTCAGATCTAAGATGTGTTCATAGCGTTTCTTTTATTTTTTGAGCAGTGGATTTCATGTGAAACATTGTTTTATCTCTAGCACTATGGCCACATTGCCATTAATAAATTGTCTTCTGCTGTAGTTAATGCATTATTGTGAAACACCCAATTTAGAGTTTTTTTTCTAGTAATAAACTTGGTTTAGGGCAAAAACCTAGCCTGGCAAGCGAGACCCACATCAAGATGTTGGGTCTGGGAACTCATAATTAGCAGTGCTCAATCCAAGGGGTGGGATAAACAGTTGGCTTTCAAATTCCCTATGCACGCAATAGGACCGCGCTACAACCAACCAGAGCAACGAAGTGTTCGGTCGGCAAAACTCAGAACAAATCTTCCTTTTGTAAGAATAACTTCAGTGCTGTTCTTTGTTTTTTTCTCAAAGAAAAGATTAACTCCAAGTCTAGCAGAGTCGCGGCCAAAGCAGATTCGAAAGACTGTTCTGTTCGCCAGCAGCAGCAACCATTCTGTTTTCCGGTAATTACGTTAAACACGCCCACCGACTATACACGTTGTGATTGGCCTGACCAGAATTTGTTTTTTCCCAGCTCGCAAGTCAACGGAGAGTTGCTAGACTGACCCTAGCTGCAAATTATATTTGCTGCCGCTAGGGTGCATCTAGATTTCTAGGCTAGCAACAACCTGTAACCACTGGGAAACATAACCAGAAAACCAAACTGGTTAATAGGGCTTGAGCATAGTTTGATGGCCTTGGTGCAGTGGAAGATTGAGCACCCCTCAAGGCCAACAGCCCTTGCCCATGAAATTCCAAGCCTGAATACCAATTGACATAACAGCATGCATACACACATAGATACAATTGTACTCAAACGTTTTCTTACCCCTGGACAATTGGTAAATGATGTACCATTTTAAAGGAAACATGATTGAACAGGCAAAACTGATTATTTCTCATGGGATTCATATTCAACTGTAGGTCATAACAGAATGGCACAATCATAAAACAAAACATGGCAACAAAGAAAATAATGAAATCAGAGGTCATCATATTGAAACAACCACACAGTCTTTTTCCAGAGCAGCCTGTGTCTCCTGAGTTTACCTGTGGGTTTTTCTTTGTGTCCCAAACAATTCCTCTGACAGTTGTCTGAAATATTTCTTGGTCTACCTGAACTTGGAATCAAGAAATCCCCAAATCTTCAATTTCTTAATAAGTGATTGAACAATACTGACTGGCATTTGCAAGGCTTTAGATATCGTTTTATATCCTATTCCAACTTCATGCAGTTCCATGACCTTATTATGCAGGTCTTAACACAGTTATTTTCTGCTGCCCATGACTCAGTATCTAGCTTGCTCAATGCAGCCACATGAGAGCTAACAAACTCATTAACTATTTATACACAGACATTAACTGCAATTGAAAATTCCACAGGTGTGGGAAATTAACCTTTAATTGCCATTTTAACATGTGTATCACCTCGTGTGTCTGTAACAAGGCTATGTAAGGGGGTATGTATAAACTTATGATCAGGGCCATTTGGGTGATTTCTGTTATAAGTATTGTTTACAAACAACTATGTGATAAATGGCTTAATGACTCCACTTTGTAGGCTACACCTCAATACTATTTTTTCTGCGGCCAGCGTTTCTGGAAATGAACAAGGGTAAAAAAAATTCAGACCTGACTTAACGAAATTTAAGACCTCGGATGAAAATCTGGCCGTTTTTAAGAGGTTTTAAGGCCTTAAATTTCAAGTTCTGAATTTCAGACTTTTTAATCTTAAGTCCCCGCGGGAACCCTGCTCATTACAGTTAACTGTGGCATACCTTTGAATCCAGCTTCTGCTTGACGTAGGCTCCATTAACTGCAGTCAAAACATCATTCAACAGAATGAACACATAGCCTTGGAGGTCGAAAGACAAGTCAGCACTAGAAAGAGCACACACACACACACACACACACACACACACACACACACACACACACACACACACACACACATAGAAAAAAGGAAAATTATGAGCATGATATTACATATTTGTAGCTGGAGCCATTGTTGCTTGCACTATGTGAACTGTGTTAAACTGGGAACATAATCTCCTCCTACACTGTGTTAAACTGGGGCCATAGTCGGGGTCGCTGCATTGCAGGACAGTCTAGGTCACAATGGTCATGGGTTCGAGCCTGACCCTGGATTCTCGGACTTTCCCCCGGGCCTCTTGCATGAGGCAGTCCGGGATTTGGGTAAAATAAATCAGATTATCCATACTGCCATGTCGCTCTCCAGTGACTTCACGTGCATGAGCCGACTAAAGGCTTTTGGTTAGGTGAACAGTGCGAAAAGAATTGCCGGCTAGGGTAACATGTATTTTGATGAACCATGTTTGTGCCCCTTGTCATCCCACAGATCTGTACATGGAGTTGCGGAACTGCTGACAAGGCAGGGTTTGTGGGAACTGGGGATTAAAATCCAGAAAAATATTCACACAAATAATAAAGACACTAGTAATCTCCTACACTGTTAAACTGGGGCCATAGTTGACATTTTGTCAACCAAAGCCACAGAGATTGAGCATATTCATGTAGTGCAAACAGAATATGTTTTACATGTTGAAGGAGTAGGCCAAAGCTGAAACCAAGGGTGAGAGTTACTCTTTAAACTGGGACCATAGTCTCCTCCCACACAATATCAAGCTGGGTGAATAGTCTCCTCCCACACTATTTTAAGGTTGGTGAAAAGTCTCCTCCAACACTAAATTTAGCTCGGTGAATATCCTCCTCTCAAACTATTTGTAGCTGGCAGAATAGCCTCATCTTACATGGTAAGGCCCAGAGACTCCTCAATGCATTTAGCTGTATGTTCCCTATTTTTTAAATATTACACACCAAGCTTATTATTCACTTGTGTTTTTTGGCACATTTCTGAGAAGAACTATGGAATATAACATTTTTTTGTTGACACTATTCTAATACAGAACTAATTATTTACACAGTAGAGGGTTCTAAAAGTGATCATTCCAATATTGATTAACTAGGCTCTCTGAAATGTCCAAGTGTTCATCATTTCTTTCCATTTCAATTGTGCTTGCTACTCTTCACATCAGGAGTGGTCAGCGTACCTTGCCGCTACAAAAGCCCCCAGTATCATAGTAAACACTGTCAGCTGGACAGGCCTGGAGAATTTCTTCCTGAAATGGTAAAGGGTCAAGGTTAAAGACATCAGTGGTCATATCTTTAATTGACATTAATGAACGATGAGAAATCTCAAATAGGATTCTTCCTTTAGAAGGTAGAGAACAAAACTTCATAACCTACCATTTATTTAACCAACATAGTATTTATTAGAAGAATAAAAAGTAATATGTGATAGCTCTTACTTAAGTAGCAGAACTTCTGCAATCATTGTGAAGAGGATGGAAAACCTCCTGAGGACTGTGAACATTGGCAGACTGGGAGACAAACAATAATGTCAACCATGCGACCAGGCTGGTTAAGAGAGAACTAAAATATCATCACCATTACATGTTTAAAGTATCTAAAGCATCATCGTTTACAATAGACTACCTAACAACCCCACATAACAACCCCACATAACAACCCCACATAACAACCCCACATAACAACCCCAGATTACAACCCCAGATTACAACCCCAGATTACAACCCCAGATTACAACCCAAAGTAGCCATCACATACTTCAGCCGTTTGGTTCCAAACAATCCAGTTATCTGGTTGCCAACATACAACAAAGGGAGTGGGAAAGTCTGCAACATGTAAAACACATGAGAAACATGTTAAATAAACACATGAGACAAATTAGAGAAAATCACATTCCCTTTCAGTAGGTCACTATCAGACACCACAACCATGGGCTCTTTGGAAGGGTTGCCAGATGTATGCCCTTGTTGACCCCAAGACACAGACCCAAGTGCTTGGAGTTTGCCAAACATCATTTAAATTATGACTGGAAGGCGCTCTGGTCAGATGAGCCTAAAATTGAATGCTTTGGTCAGATACAGCATTGGCATGTTTGGCGTCAAAAAACAAAGATGAAGGAGAGGCACCTCACACCCACAATGAAATATGGTGGTGTGTCAGTGATGTTTTGGGGCTGTTTTAATTCCAGAGGTCCAGGGACACTGGTCAAGACAGATGGCAAATTGAATTCCACCAAGTACCAGGCAATTTTGGCTGACAATCTGGTTGCCTTTGCCTGGGACTTGGCAAACACAATGACCCAAAACATACATCAAGATCTACACAGACACGGTTCTGGGATAACAAATAAATGTTCTGTGTTAGTCGCTTGACCTCAATCCAAAATCAAAAACCTTTGTGTTGAGTTGAAGAGATCAAAAAAGCACAAACCAAAGAATGTGAAGGATCATGGAAGGATCTGCATAGAGGACTGGTGCAAAATCCCACCAAACGTGTTCCTTTACCTGGTCAAACATTACAGGAAGAGACTCCATGCTGTTATCCCTGCCAGAATACTGAATGAGTGCCGATAATTATGGAACCTTAATTTTGGTGAAATTTTTTTTGGTCAAATAATTGTACGAGTTTAGTTGTTCCATTGCAACATTAATAAGTACAATATTTCTCACATGTTGGTATTTTGAATTTCTCTATAAATATATTATTGTTTATCTTTTTAAATCATTGTTTGTGCATTGCCAAACCGGGTTGGGCCTTCAAAACTGTCTTAATATTTTATAGCAGATTCAAGGTGCTGGAAACATTCCTCAGAGATTTTGGTCCATATTGACACTACTGCTAAACAGTAACTGCAGATTTGTCAGCCTCACATCCATGATGCAAATTTCCTGTTCAACCACATTCCAAAGACGCTTGATTGGATTGAGATCTGGTGAATGTGGAGGCCATTTGAATACAGCAAACTCATTGTTATGTCTAAGAGATGTGAGCGTTATGACATGGCAGGTTATCCTGCAGGAAGTAGCCATTAGAAGATGTGTATACTTTGGCCATAGAAAAAAAATATATATAAATAAAAAACCTTTCAGTTAAACGGGTGTTCCCTTGCAGGTCAATCACAACCATCTTAGGACTCATTCACACATTTGTAGCACTGCCGTTGTTGAAAGTGGAAGCGCCCCATTGACTGCTATTTAAAAAAGGCTTTGCGCGCTGCTTCTTTCAGTGGGGCGGTGGCATGGCGGAGCGGGAGACAGGAAAAAAATAGAGCAGTGGTCTCTTCTGATGCAAATCAGAATGTAGCGGAAAACCAATAGGAATGCTTGTACACGGTACTACTATACACGGATCCCACATGACGTTATGAACAGAATTATAGCATTTCACGAAAGTGAAAATTGGTTATGTTGAAACATGATTGTTCAGATGTTTTCTGCACTAATGCAATCAGTATCAGATGTTTGGTAAAGTTGAGGATAACGTGACTTCCCAAGTTTGGTGCATAGGTTAGCTATGCCATAAACTTAGTTATAGATCATATAAAAAGGAAAAGGGTGGTGGGAGCTTTTGTTTGTTTTTGAACAGCTAAATGCGATAGGCCACTTGTTCCGGTGGTGGGTTGGGCATATCAATAGTGAGCATGTAGGCTGTTATTTGGGGCTGCCCATTAAAAGGAAGACACTGAATGGCCATAACAAAACGGCTGAATTACAGCTGGCTCCCATTTTCAGTGGCAGAACCATAGAAATAGAATGGATAGAAAGGCCATTGAACTGCTTGGAGTGGTCATTCGATTAGTACACAACAAAATGGCGATTTCACGTGTTGTCACCGTGACAACTAACAGCATCGGTTTAATGCAGAAGTAGGCTGCTAGATCTTTGCAATGGAATAGCACACATAAAAATGGCTGCCACTCTGATCAATCTGCTACATTGATTTGAATTGGAATGTCCTTTCTATCCATTCCATTTCTATGGGCAGGACGCCAGCGGTTTCACCTCGAATGTGTGAATGAGCCCTTAAGCGCAGAGTATACTACAGATTCCTGACCTGGCACGCGCCAAAGTGACGTCATGGGAGCGCCGTAACTATCTATACTCGTGCGTGGTGCTCGCAACACTAGTTGCAGTCTTCTCCTGAAAAGAGGTGTCGCAGCTGAGGAGAGGCTACCGAATTTGATTTTCACAGACTACAAGAAGAAGAAAAAGGTAAACGATGGCAGAACTGGCAGGAGCATTGACGTTAATGTCAACAGTGGCTAAGATTATGTTAACTGTGTTGTTATGAACCATTTACAGTTTTATTATGAACCATTAACTGTGTTATTATGAACCGTTTACTGTGCCCTCGAACTCGTCCATGCTTCCTGTTTCCGTTTTGTCGCGCGCCACTGAAAGAAAAAGTACCCTTGGCTCGTCAGCAAAATCTACGTCATTTTGACGGCACTTTCGCGCGTGCCCGGTCGGGTGCGTTAAGTATACTGCAGGCATTTAGAGTGCAGCAACATGAAAGATGGAGAGACACACTGATCATCTTGTGCAAAGTGGCTCAAAAGTAAGTCAATTTAACCAACAACTTATGAGAAGAATTTCAAACAACTCCCACACTGCCCAAACAAATATTGATTCACAGAATGTAATGTTCTAAGTTGGTGAGCCCAAAAAGACAGTCTTAAATGCTAACAGTCAGAGAAAAGCTTTCTGTGGTCCTCACAGCGGCCGCTTCCAAGATATTATTAAATGTGACAATTTTCTTTAAAATATATTGATAACATGATTTTATTTAAAAAATGTTAAAACAACATTATCAATATTTTCAAATAAAATGACAATTTATAAAAACAAGATTGTCTTTAAAAAGTACTGGTTCTTTTCAAAAAATGTGTGATAAAAAAAGGGGGGTCGTCTTATATTCGGACAAATAAGGTAAATATAGGTATAGAGCAGCTGTGTTACCTCTGGTCTCTTGCCGGCTCTATCCCTATGGGAAGGCAGGAAACACTTGGCCTAATCAAAGGTCTTCTCTGTCCTGACAGCCAAATGTTGGAACAAGCTTCGCCTTGAAAATAAGTCTTTGCCCATTTACAGAACCTACTGAAATCCTATGCTTTTTAAATATTTTAGCATTGAATTTGATCATAGCTACTTGATTAAGTGAAATGCCCTATTACTGGGTTGTGTAGTTTTCCACCTACCTGAAGTTGTTTGAATACACTAACAATCTGCTAAATGACATTTAAGACATGAGCAGTAAATAAAGTATAACACATTAACAAGTGCAAGAAATATGTCAAAACCCAATGACGTATAGAAAGAAGAATAGAAACGTTAAAACAGGCAGGTCAGATGAACGACTCACCTTGCGAGGTATACTTTGGTCGAAATCTGGAAAACTGATCACCCTTAGAGCCTTGCCCACCCAGAGCACGACCACAGTGGCCAGCATCTACACACAGAGATGAACACATCTCGGTAAACTGGACTTCTACAGACTTTCTCGCTTTCTTTACCTCATTCTCTCCATCACACACAGACAAATACAAAGGAATGTCACTAACCTGACCGATGCCCACACATATTGATGAGGGAAATCTGAAAATAAAAACATAATTAAGTCACATTGAGAAGACCACTACGATGACAACTTCAGGGAGTTATTTACCGACCGTCAGCTAGCTAGCCATCAGCGTCCCTCGTTTTAAATTTAGCCGGAGTAAGACGTCAACCACACAAACTATGCACCACCAACACTTCTTCTAACGTTAGCTAGCTAGCCAACTTCCTAAATGTAGAGCAAACGTCGTTACTAAAGTTCACTCACTAACTAGCCACGCTATATGTCTGGCTAGCATATCTAGTTGTTCACTCAATGCAATCTTGAAAGTCTGTTTAATGCTAAATAAATACTAGCTAACTCAAATACAACATACAGCCTTACAAAATCCTACCGGTGTGACTATCTGGTTGTATAGTACTGTACACCTTTTGAGAATGACCAAATATCCTACACGGAAATTAGCCAAACGAACCTGTAATTTGTGAGGACGCTCTTGTTTACAACGACGATTAGGAATGAACTGAGTCCATAAAACCCAGCGGCAAACAGCTTCACGAACACCGTGAGTGATTTGTCCGCCATCCCCAAGTATTCATCCCTCTCTCCCTCTCTCGTTCATCCTCTCTCCAGCCATAGCATGCTTGGACCAGTTCAGAAACGTCCAGTCAGAAGCACTAAAAAAGCACAACGCGGTCACGAAAACATTTCAGAATAAAGGTGTTCACATCAATTGTTAAAAAGTAAAACAGTAGTTTTTCATTATAAATTACGGTATATAATTATCCCAATGCGTTTATCAATGCAACCTTTTACAGTTTAATACGTAAAGGTGGAATTATTTCCTATTTATGGGACTTGAGACAAACAACGACAGATTTTGATGTCGTATTAAATCCTAATTATTTTTACCACATACATTTATTTTGAAGATAGAGCTGCAACTCAAAATTTTGTACACCAGGAGGCAGAGTTTAACTTGACCACGCCCCGGGTTGGATACAAATTATTAAGTGGTCATCAAGGGGGTAGGCTTGGACCCGAAAGTTGAATCAGCCCTGGGTGGATTCTGATGCTACCTGGCTTTGATCTCTCGTTAGCATTCCATAGACTCTCATTCATTTTAGGGTCACTTCGACAGCAAATAGATTTACATCTGAAGCATTTAAAGATTTTATTTGTCCATTGTTTATTTCTAAAGAAACAGGACAATTTATGAAAAAGCTCCATTACCTTTTATCTCACGTTATGGCCCTGGAGCAGCCGTTTTTGTGAAAATATGCTAACTGTTGTGTCATAACCACACAACTTTCTGTCACTCAGTAGATAAATTACCGTATAGTCCAAGAGAAGCTTGCAGGCAATCTTGGTATGTGGAGGCCTACAGTCAAGAGAAAATCCAATAGAGAGTCCATGAAAAGCATCAGAACAAAATATTTCAGCAACATTTTGAAGGATTGGAAATACTTCCTACTCATACTCTCCATCTCTGCAAGAGGCAAGATTCGGAATGATTCAGATTTCTCTTGGCACAGCTACTAGAAGAATGACAACTTTCAGAGACTTTGCTCACGTCACATCTAAGTCATCACCCTCAGTTTGAGGCTGCGCAGTAAGCTTCGCTACCAACGAAACAGTGCTTCTAAATGAATTCACTTGCTCTCCATCGGAATGAATGGCATTTGTTCATCTATTCATTTATATTGTCTATGGTGGTCATTCATATGCAATCTCAACCTATACTGACTTCAATGGGAGATAGACAGTAGGTCCATTTGTTATGTTGCTGGCTATGTCACAATGAGTCCCGGAGGATATGAGAATACATTTGGATAAAACAGACGTTAGTAAACAATTATTCATAGCAAGTTAGTTGGCGCTATGAATCATTTTTGTGTTATTGTGAAATTCGCATTGGCAAGTACAGAATATATAGTATGTCTAAACATTATTCTTAAAGCTTTTTTCAAATTAATTGTATTTTTCCCCATAACACACTCTTTCTAGATGCTTAAAAAATCGTAAAACCTGCCTTTGTGTAGAGTTTACTATCCTATTTATATGCGTTGACCTTCGGGCTTTTACTTTGAAGGTTTTCTCATTATACCGTTCGTATGACGTCATCTCTAGTGTTAGAAGTTAGCTGAATACCAGTACGATGGCTGTATTTTACTGAGTGTAATTCTAAAAATATTTTGGAAATACTCGGCTGGTTGTATTGAATATACTTGCCTGCCGTTTTAATCAACATACGACATCATACCTAAAAACGCTTTCATTCCATGTCACAAAAAGTTAGCATGAACAGATGAACTGTCTCGTCTGGACATCCACCAGACACGTCAAAATTTGCAGAGCATGTTATTTTGACCGAAGCTGTTGTGCGCATTTTACTGCATTGGTTGCAGGTGATCTTTCTCATTGGCCCTCCGTTCCCTGATGTATTTGATCAAAGTACAATTTATACCAGGCCATTCTGTGTCGGTATAAATAATTTTCCGGATATTGGAAGCTATATTTAAATAGCTCCCACTTTACAGCAAATTAGGTCATTCGTTTTTCAGTTATTACTTGAAATACCAAGCAGATTATCAAATATACACTCACCTAAAGAATTATTAGGAACACCCGGTCAATTTCTCATTAATGCAATCATCTACTCAACCAATCACATGGCAGTTGCTTCAATGCATTTAGGGGTGTGGTCCTGGTCAAGACAACCTCCTGAACTCCAAACTAAATGTCAGAATGGGAAAGAAAGGTGATTTTAGCAATTTTGAGCGTGGCATGGTTGTTGGTGCCAGACAGGCCGGTCGGAGTATTTCACAATCTGCTCAGTTACAAAGATTTCTAACCATTTCTAGGGTGTACAAAGAATGGTGTGGAAAGGGAAAAACATCCAGTATACGGCAGTCCTGTGGGCGAAAATGCCTTGTTGATGCTAGAGGTCAGAGGAGAATGGGCCGAATGCTTCAAGCTGATAGAAGAGCAACTTTGACTGAAATAACCACTTGTTACAACCGAGGTATGCCACAGCATGCACAACCTTGAGGCGGATGGGCTACAACAGCAGAAACCCCACCAGGTACCGCTCATCTACACTACAAATAGGAAAAAGAGGCTACAATTTGCAAGAGTTCAGCAAAATTGGACAGTTGAAGACTGGAAAAATGTTGCCTGGTCTGATGAGTCTCAATTTCTGTTGAGACATTCAGATGGTAGAGTCAGAATTTGACGTAAACAGAATGAGAACATGGATCCATCATGCCTTGTTACCACTGTGCAGGCTGGTGTTGGTGGTGTAATGGTGTGGGGGATGTTTTCTTGGCAGACTTTAGGCCCCTTAGTGCCAATTTTGCATTGTTTCTGAGCATGTCCATCCTTTTATGGCCACCATGTACCCATCCTCTGATGGCTACTTCCAGCAGGATAATGCACCATGTCACAAAGCTCGAATCATTTCAAATTGGTTTCTTAAACATGACAATGAGTTCACTGTACTAAAATGGCCCGCACAGTCACCAGATCTCAACCCAATAGAGCATCTTTGGGATGTGGTGGAACGGGAGCTTTGTGCCCTGGATGTGCATCCCACAAATCTCCATCAACTGCAAGATGCTATCCTATCAATATGGGCCAACACTTCTAAAGAAGGCTTTCAGCACCTTGTTGAATCATTGCCACGTAGAATTAAGGCAGTGCTGAAGGCAAAAGGGGGTCAAACACAGTATTAGTATGGTGTTCCTAATAATCCTTTAGGTGAGTCTATATTGCCAGTTCAATTGTTACACTATATTTTAATTACTGAGAGGGTTTGTGTCTATGTGTGTCCTTTTCCAAAATTCCGGTTGTATCACAGCAATTGGTAAAAAAAATGTGAACGCGTGCGTACACCAATCGCACTGCATCGCAAAACGCAAGGCAAACGCACCATTGCGGACTGCTCCATTGAAAATGAATGACTTCCGGGGGTCCACGTGGCATAGTGGGCAAAGAAATTACCTGAATTTCAGGACAGTGGACGTCATGATAGTTAGTGATTCGAGCCTGACTATGGGTTCTCTGACTTTCCCCGTACCTCCTGAACAAGGCAGCACAAATTGGCAAAGTGCTTCCCGGGATTTGGGTTAGAATCAGGTTAAAATAGATAAATCAGATTATCTATCCTGCCACGTCGCTCTTCAGCGACTCCTTGTGTTCAGATTGGGCAGATAAAAGAAGATAGAACCTCAAGATATCCGGAATTCCTGAACAAGAAGATGAAAATGTAAAAACCCAATTGACTTGTTTGCTAAATTGTGTCTTGGAATTGCAAATTTGCTACAAAGTCCAGTTGATTATGCCAACAGAGTTGTGGTTTCATTGTACAATTCATATATATGTATACATATTTTTTTCTTTAAGCATTCTTGCAAATGCAAAAACAAGTAATACCCATATGCTAAATATTAAATGTAGCTATAGTTTGTTTTACCCAACTATTGTTTGGTCACTTTAGATGTGATGTACAATTTTCTTTACCTCAAGTTTTAAAATGGGTACATTACACTTCTAAGTTTGGCAATTTTTTCCTACTACTCAGTTAAAAAAAAAATCTATGCACTACCACTAGGGTTGTATGGAGGACATAGATTGTATTTTTTTTTTTTTGTTGTTTTTTTACCGGAAAATGTTCTTGATTTTTTTTTTTTTTTTTTAAATATTTAATTTATTGACAAATTTGCAGATAGATACAAACATATACACATATATATACATACATACATACATACATACATACATACATACATACATACATACATACATACATACATACAACTACAAAAACAAAATAAATACAAGAAAAAATAAGTCATAAACCAGGTAATCTACCATGTCCATCCAGTAAGGCTAATCGGTGGGCAGTCCAGAACATAGCATCTGTCCATTGGGAGAAACCCAGGATCAGTTAAACACATGAGCCCTGAGGTGTGAAAATATTTGCAAAGTCTTTAGAGCTTTACAGTTCTTTGAATGGCTGATGGAGACCAAATAATCATTGACTTCACTCTCAAAAGCAGGAAAGAAAGGTTTAGAGCCCCTGAATTTACATTTATGGATGTGATATTTAGCTAGCAAAAATAAAAGATTTATCACATAGTATTTTCCTTCCTTGTCTGTC